>JAMXBD010001916.1:0-269078 GCA_024138025.1 Combretum micranthum
TTTGTTAACTTTTAGGGTTTTCGGTTGACTTTTGATTATGAGTTTAAGCATAAACTTACATAAAACTTGGATTTACAAAAACACATGTGTGAAAGTTGGATGAATAGGTGAGAAGGTGAGTGACTGGGGATTTCAATGCTATTGTAGATATAAGTAAGAAGTGAGTATTGCTTGTAGAAAGGTATCTATGTGTAAGAGATTTTGAGAATGGATTAGAGGTAATGCAATGAATGATTTGGACTTTATAGGTTCCGTAATATGCAAGTAGATCATTTATAAAGAAGGGTATAAGTGTCAATTGATATATATTTAAGAGGATAACATAGTCAAAATCTAAAGTGTTTTGGTGTTTTGATCACGTGAAAGAGAGATGACAAATATTGGAATTTGACAGACTATACACCTAGCATCCATAGGAGTTTGAGAAGTCTAATTAAGATGAGTGATCTCTATCTTTGCCTTTAGATTTCAAAGAAATAAATCAAATCCTTAGGGTTTTTCTACTGATTTTGAAGGTGTAATTGGAGAAAAACCTTATCTTTCTTGAAGATTTGGATTTTGGTGATCAAGAAGGATTAAAGATCACATTATTACGTGAGTTTGCATATCCTTAAGCTTTATGATAGTTTAGAGATGAATTTTGTTGCATTTTGATATGATTTTATTGAATGGGATGTTAAGGTTTATAAGATCTGTTGAGGAAATCTAATCCTTGGATAAGATTTTGTGTTTCATTCAAGGAAAAATGTATGGATTTGTTATTCTTTGGAGATTAAGGTTTTAGTGATTCGGTTTATTCATTGAAAGAGATATATTGAATCTATTATGTTGTTTATGTGATCAGGGTTTTGGGATTTAGAGTCTTGTTCCTTATAATTTGATTGAAGTACGACCTTACCTTGCTTGTTTTATGTGCGTAGGTTTAGAATTGTAAATTGAATCAATTCTATCTGGCTTATAATTGAAAAGTTTATTGCTTGTGCTTGGCTGTTGTTAGTAAAAACCATATAGAGTGTGATACTAACACTAGCAACTTGATGATCCTTGTGTGTTATTGTCCCTGGTGGAGTTGTACTTGGAAATGATTTTGATAGATTAGGAGTCGTGCTAGCTTAATTATGGTATGCAAAGTATTTTATATAAAGACTTGTTTTCTTCGGGGTCATGAGTTACTTCGAGTTTATGATTAATTGCTAGTGGTTCTAAATTGTCTTGTTTGCTTGACTAATCAAAGATAATAACCTATATTTACTACATTAGTTTAGGGTTATATGTGAAATTTGTATGTTGCATGTTCATACATATTTAGTTGTGGTGTGGTGTATGGGACATTTGCTCATTCGTTTATTTTTCAAGTACAGGTGAAGATGAGATAGTTTGCGACTTATCTGGATATGACATATATGTTGATCATGGGGATGGTGATAGTGGAATCAACTTTCCTGCTGATGACCAGTAGATTATGGATTCTAGATATAGGAAAGAAGACTTAAGTTTATATGAAGTTATTTATTTATTTATTTTTGAGATTTTTGTTATTTTTGAAAGATTTTATGAGACTTTCTTTTTAATATGTTTTAAGTTGCTATAAGTTGGCTTTTGGTTATGCTAATAGTTGCTTATGAGTTATGATATTTATATATGTTTGGATGTATCCTTTATGTGAGTATTGGAGAATGATGTGATTTATAATTTTTGGATTAGCGTTTCATAGCCTTAGCATGTCCATCTAAGTTAAGGACACGTGATAGATTATAATATCTTTAGGTTAGGGCATTACAGATTCTAGATTTACTGGTCTAGAGGCTTATGTAATGAAAGATTGGATAGAGCCTTTATGAATTTAAAGTGGATAGAGTTGTTTACTAAGTAGTGAAGAATCTGGCTCATGTTTATTTGACATACCCCATTATTGATCTCTTTTAAGCAATTGAATAGTCAAAATTTACCTCCTAAGAGGTTTAGATACTAACGACATGGGGTACTCATTGATTGGGATGATTTCATGTCTACAATTGGAACTTGAATTTTCCATGGAAGGAGAATTTCGAAAGGTTCACTAAAAAAATTATGTATGGAATAATTGTGTTTTGGGGAATACATACATAAAAAAAAAAAAAACAGATTTTGGCTCGATTGGCTGTATTCAAAAGACGTTAATGACTCACTAAATAAGAAATTTAAGGCAGTTAGAGATTTCTCAGAGAGATTTAGAAAAACTCTTTTCTAGAGAGGTACTTTAGTAACAACGGATTAATGCTCAATAGCTCACCCATGTGATAGAAATTATGCATTCTTTCACTTAAAAGCTAATGTTTAAGCTAAGAAAAATAGACGACCTGAATTTGCTTAAATGAAGGAGTGTGGACCACTGATCAAAATATTATCAAAGATGAGGCTATTAAGTTTTTTGAGGAGGTGTACACTAAGGATTCATCTAATGGTCTTCCTTTCTTCGTGAGGGGTTGCTTTAAGCCTTTATCTAAAGCTGAATTTTAGTTGCTTAATGGCTTAATGACTAATGAAGAAATTTGGGAAGCTATCTTTGATATGGGTGCAAACAAAGTGCCCAGGTTGATCGGTAAATGCATATTTATCAGAAATTAGAATGCGGTAGGAAGAATAATATGTTATATGGTGAAGAAAACTTTGAAACAAGGAAATTGATCCTGCAATCAACAAAACAATGATTTATTTGATCCCTAAAGTTGAAAAACCAGAGTTTTTCTCATTAGACCAATTAGCCGTTGCAATGTGAGCACAAAATTATTATAAAGCCATCTCTAATAGGCTTAAGTCGGTCATGTTTCATCTTGTTCAACCAATCCAAGTGACTTTCATTGCAGGAAGGGACATTATCGACAACATTGTTATCATGTAAGAAGTTATACATTCTATGAGACTTAAGAAGGGACAAAAAGGTCGCATGGCCATTAAAATTGATCTCTAAAAAGCCTATGATAGAATAATTGGAGTTTGTCAAGATTCTCTTCTAGATAGTGGTATTCCCGAGATGCTTATTAATGTTCATAGGGTTTTTGAATACTTGTTTCATTGCAGGTGATGTGGAATAATTACCCTAGCACTCCCTTCAACCCAACAAGAGGAGTAAGACAAGATTCGATGCCACCTTATATCTTTGTCATATGCATGGAGCGCTTATCTCATATGATTCATGGTGCAGTGGAGAGAAAATGGGAGGAAGCTAATATGTTTTGGTGAGAGAAACTATTTATTTCGCATAATTTTTTTTTTTTTTTGCTAATGACATTGTTTTATTCTTAGAAGCTAGAGTGGAGTAGGCTACTATTATTTCCTCAATCCTGAATGATTTCTACAAGTTTTTTGGTCATGTCGTGAGTAGCAATAAGACCATAATATACATCTCCCCAAATGTTCGCAAATATGGTTAATGCAGTTAGTAGCAACTTTGAATTTCAAGGTGATTGACAACATTGGATGCTACTTAGGTGTTCCTATGGTCCGTGGAAGAGTAAATAAAGGTACCTATTCCAAAATCGCAAATAAGATTAAAGAGAAGATGGTGAAGTGGAATTCCCATCATTTCTCCCATGCAGGCAAAGTTATGCTGTGCAAATCTGTATTATCGGCTCTCCCTAACTCCACTATGCAATCAACTTACATTCTTATAGGAGTTTGCGACACTATAGATGGGGCCATGAGGAATTTTATTTGGGGCTCAAATTCAACCAACAGGAAAATCAATTTGGTTTCTTAGGATAGGATTTGTCAACCTAAAGTATGTGGAGGGCTTGGTATAGGAAACATGACATAACTTAATGTGGCTCTCTTAGTTAAAGTTTCTTGGGGTATTATCTCTGGATCAAATGATCTTTGGGCTAATTTGTTATGAGCTAAATACAAAGTTTCAGATATCTTTGCTCCTCAGTTTGTTCCAGTTCATCGGCCTTCATATCTTTGGAATAATCTGGCTAAAGTATGGGATATAACGCTCAAAGGATTGATGTGGATAGTTGGTGATGGAAAACACATCTTGTTTTGGTATGATAAATAGTTGGGGATGGATAAACCATTAATTGATCATGTTATGTCTTATGTGCCTAAAGGGGAGACAGATACTACAATGAGATTCTATGTATCTAACCAAGATGGATGGAAATGGAATCTTTTGAGCAATATCTATATTCTTCCATTCTAGCCTATATTGCAGCAGTTTTTCCACCGTCTGGTATGGTTGGTTGTGATATAATTTCTTAGGGTTGCTCATCTTCGGGATCCTTTACTACTACTTTTGCTTATACTTTAATTTGTGAAGACAACTAGTGTAATCCGTATATGAAATGGAAGGTTTTTTGGAGATGGGAGGGAACTGAAATAATTCATTCTTTTCTTTAGTTAGCACTTCATCATACTTTGTTGACTAATGCTGAACGAAAAAGGAGATATCTCACTGTTGATGCTAGGCATAAGCTATATGGTTCAGAGGATGAAAAAATTGAGCACATCTTCCAAAATTGTCATCATGCTATGCTAATTTGGTACAAATTGGTACCTGTTGATAAGTTAAATAGATTTATGAATCGTCTGTTTAATGAATGGACGGTTTCCAATCTTTCTAATGTTAGTTTGCATAATAATATTCCATGGGCCGTTTATTTTAAAACAGCTTGTTGGTTATTTTGGAGCTGGAATAATAAAGAAATCATGGCTAGAGAGAATCTATCTGAACATTCCCTTATGCCTATTTGACTAACCAAGGTGAAAGAGATCTATAGTGCTAATTTTGAATTTATAAATTATAGCAGTAACTCTAAGCCTAAAGGAAAGGACGATTGCATGGAAGCCTCCTCTTTGTAGATATTATAAAGTTAACACAGATGGTATAGTGAAAAGTAGAAATTCTACAGCTTAAGCTAGGGGTTTGATTCATGACCTTGTGGGAGATGGATTGGTGGTTTTATGATTAATATTGGTGTAGCTACGTCTTTGGTTGCAAAACTTTAGGGTGCGTTATATGGTCTCCAATTTGCCTGGGAACTCAAACTATGAAATGTTATTTTAGAGTTAGACAATAAGCATGTGGTTGATATTGTAAACCCCTAAATTTTCGGAATCGGTTTAGCACAAAACCCTAACCGGAAGTCAAACGAAACCCTAAAGGTCAACAAACCCTAGTTTACCGTATCAAGCTAAATCCGGCATTGCCGTTTTCTTTGGCCCGGAAAAACGAAGTTGGGATAATTAGCTAGAATAGTTCGTAATAACCATAGGTTTTATAAAAGTTTCAGTTTCACGAAATTCGAGTGTCCTTCGAACCCGATCGGACACAGTTCTCGAAAAACGTGTCCGGAAGCCCGGACTAGTAAAAATATTCCGAATATACTGTTAGACTCGTAAAAATATAAGTTTTCCAAAAATATCAGTTTCGTAATTTTTCGGTAAGTAAAAATAATAGATATAGCTATTATACGCGTATTTTCTTACTACCGGTACTTTAATTGTCATATCTACTTTACATTACACTATTCATTACTATTCTACACTATTCTTTTATCTCTACTTTTTCTTACACCTACTCTTACACTCTACATAACCTATAATCTTAACTTTTTACCTTTCCCATAACTTCATATCACATCTACTTTACAAATTACATCTTTATTTTCCAAAAAGTCACAAAATAAATCAATTCCCCCCCCCCCCCACCCCCCCCCCCCCCCCCCCCCCCCCATCATACAATGCCGGCGCCCCATCTCTCTCCTCCCACCATTTGTTTTAATTTTGCATTTATTTTAATCACACAAAAATCACTCCTCATTTTCCTATAAATACCCCCCTCCTCTTTCACTTCTTTCACACATTCACTACCCACAAATTCATACCAAAACTCTCTCAATTTTCCTCTCAAAGCTCTCTCAAATTACTATCTCAAAACTCTCTCAAAATAATTCCACAACAACTTCCACCAACAACAAAAACCCATAACCACATAACCATATCAAAGTCTTCTTTAGGTAACCCCTTTATAATTCTTTCTTCTTCTTCATGTCATGTAACTTTACATGACCATAGTGTGAGTTTCCAAATACTACAAGTTGTGGAAACTACATTATGTTCATGTATTGTTCTTGTTCATGCCAATCCATTTATGTTTATGTTGTTTATATATTATAATATCTATACATATTCTTTAGAGCATATAAGCTCACTTGCAATTTATTTATTTCATGCAAAGCAATTTATTTACTTTTCCATTGCAATTTATTTATTTATTCCTTGTTGAAATTAAGACTAGTCTCTAGTCTTAGACTTGTCCTCATCAAGTCAAAACAAGCTTTTCTTCTTTCATTTTATTATGGGACTAGTTTATTTCTTAGTCCCGGGAGCCTTGAAAAAGCTAAGACTCCAATACTTGACTTTATTATTTATGCTTTATGTTATTTTGTTTATTATTATTCATAATCATGTTCATTTAGATTGTTGTCCAAAAGTTTTATTTTCTAAAGATAATCAAATAAAAGAAGGCTTTTTGTCACTTAGGAATAAGTTTATGTGAAACATAAAAATATAAGATAACAAAAATAAACTCATTCATTTTCAAGTTACAAAAAGAATTCACTATGAATTTAGAAACTATTTTTACTTAAAAAGCTACTCAAATCTTTGTTATTCTACCTTGTTTTCAAAAGAAAATATTTGTTGATACAAAAATGGTTCTTTTTATAAGAAGATGGATGACTAAGGAAATTTTTAAGTAAAGACCTTGCAAACAAATAGGCAAAGAAAATTTATGGTTTGAAAATAATAAAGTTATTTCTTTTCAAGTTACAAGAAGAAGTTAATAAGATTATAGAAATTAGTTTTTCTACAAAAAGTCCTTAATTGTTCCACATTGTTTTTATGAAGAAAACAAATTTTCATGCATGATGATTATTTTTGAAATATGAGAATGAGAAAAGAATGAGAAATTCAAGTAAGGATTTTTGCAAAACAAGTAAACAAAGGAATTTACACAAGAAAAATGAAGAAAAGCATATTTCCTAGAAAACTTCAAATATAGTATTAATGTAACTTAGAAAGTAGAAAATTTTATTTTCAAAAGTCACTTAGAAAAAGATAAATAAAACCAACATAAAACGTTTTTAGAAAATAAAGAAAACAAGGTATTCATTTCAAAGAAATTTACAAAAACAATTTCCGAAAAGCTTCAACCCGACATTGTTTTACCTAAGAAAAATAATTTGGACAACAAGACACTTGAGCATGCTTAAATATGAGTTATATAGTTATAAAAAGAGAATTTTTCAACTATATAGATAACTAAGTATTTATCAAACAAATTTTGATTTCTTGAACCAAAGTTGTTTTTACTTGAAAATCCGTGGTGAATTTTGTCGCCACTTTTTCGGAGCCTATATGGCTTTGTTTGTGGGAAATAATTTTAGAAATGGGTAGATCTTTTCGAGTAGATAGAAATCGGTATATTATATGCGCGATTCCGAGTTAAAATGACCAAGTTATGGCCATTTTAAGTTGGAACATTCTTCTATACGAACTTTAACGTTCTTTGACATTGTTTTGTCAAAATTCAAGAAAATCTTCAAGAAAAACTCATTATGGGTATTTTCTTTGGTTAGGTGACCCCGAGGAAGGATTTCTTCACCCCGAGAACTATTACGATTAAGTGGAGTGTGTGAACGACTCATCCGCTTAGAGGAATAGACGACAATGGCATCGTGAGTTTATTTCCATTAAATGCTACACTTGTTGTGCTTGTAAATTAGTTGCACTAGAGTTAGGAAAAGATAAACCGATATGCATGTAAAATAATTCCTTGAAAGAATTCTAAGAATATCGAAGCCCGAATTGTTCTAAGTGATTGTTTTAGTTAATATTGATTTGTGTGAAATTCCTTGATCACCTAAAGTTGAAAATAATTATGTTATGACTTTATAAATTAATGAACTCATGCATACCACGAAGTGAGTCACATTGCATGGTTGGGTTATTATCCTTGGGTGAGAAGGATAGTAGGCTCATGTCGAAAGCAACACTTGGCGGAAGATCCGAAAGCGATTGCTTGGCGGCTTAATGGAATATGCTTGGCGGTTGATCCGAAAGCAAGGTCAAATCAAGTAGGTTCGGAATACTTGGCGATGAGTGCTCGCAAGTATAAAAGTTTTTAATGAATGCTTGGCGATGTGCTCGCAAGCTTAAATTTTCTATTATTAAAACTACTTGTTTTGAGTATCACCAAACCCCGAATGGAGGGCGTAAATCCATTCAACATATAGTTCCCGGAAAGCTATATGATTGTTTGCCCACGTGTTTGATGCATTACATATGTATGATTAACCAACTTGTTTGAATTTTGTTACAAGAAGTTATTTATGGAAATAGTTCTCACTAAGCCTATTAGCTTATACCCCGATAGCTACCTTTTGCAGTTCCCGTACTTATGGTTAAGGCCACGTGGACCATGTGGGCAGGTAATCCCTTTTGAACATTAGAAATCTGGATAAAGTACATCATAGTATTAGCATGCAAATATTTATATAATAGCTTAGTAATTTAGGGAATCGTCCCTAAGTTTGTAAAGTCTTTGCCATGAACAAATAATTATTATGAATCCTCTTTTCTTAATATGTTTTTATATCTCCTTAAACTTCATTATTCCACATTTGGTCCTCTAAAATTGTGAAAGTAAGCCTTACACTTAATATAAAAGCTTTTGGAAATAACTAAGGTTGTCATACTTAAGCTTTAATATTGAGTGTGGCGGACTGTCACGTTTAGGGTACCCTTCGGGGCGTGACAGATATGCTTACAAGGTATGTTGATCAAAACCCAAGCTATGATAATTTGTTGCTTCCTATTCGATAGATACTGGATATAGATTGAAATATACATATGGTTCATACCTATAGAGAGGCAAATTTTTTTGCCGATATGCTAGCAAATAAAGCTATTGAGCAACTGTTGGTGTATAAATGTTACAAGTTCAACCCACTTTTACGAATGACCTAGTACTTAAAGATGTAATAAATCTATCCTAGAATTTGTGCTTTGTAATTTTGGGCAAGTTTACCCCTTTCTTGATAAAAAAAATGAAATTCGAATGCTGGATATTAACCCCACTTTTTTTAGCCAAATCAAAAGCACTATCCTTCTACATAATTTTAATGAGTTTTTTCTTTCTTTTACAACTTATTGAGTGCAATAAATTTTAATCATTGTATAATCTCTAGACAATAATTACATTAGAAATCATATATGATAAAGTCATTTTTACTCTATATTTTTCATAGGATTTTGAGCTTAATTTGCTAATAATTTCTTATAAAATCCTGCAAAAATCATGCTTTTAATAAATAATGTTGTTTTGAAGCTCTTAGAATCAATTAAGGAGTAAACAAGTATTGTAATGCAGATTTGGAGCAAAAACAACAATCAAAGCCAAAAACGCAGAAGTCGAGCCCTGAAAAGATATAGCCAAGGCCAAAACAGAGAAAGAAGACAACAAAATTTAGTCTATCGAGCCTCAAATGCAAGCCGTCGTCATAACCCTTGACTTCAGTCGAAGTGATCGAGTATCATTATAAGAAAAATATATTATTGAACCTTAAAACTAGACCCTTAACAATTGTGTTGCCAAACTAATTCCTGGACAAGATTCTTTAGAGCCTCAACAAGTTGACCCTCGACTCTTTCAATTTTACCTTCGATAGAGCAATGGACAAAGACACACAGTTTACTTAAGAATTTCCTGAAGTCGAGCTTGACCTTGTTGAATACAAGCCTGACCTTGCTGAATACAAGCATCGACCAATAAAGTATGCGACTCTCGACAAGTGTTTTCACAAATCATATGCATGCATGAAAAGTTATCAAATTATGTTAGAAATGATCTATCGAATCTGCCACGTGTCAAATAAAGATAGCCATGCTTTCTGCACCTAGTAGTCTATAAATAAACGTGCAAGTGTGCATTATAAAGTATGTACCAACAGTGTGAATCAGTATTAACATAGAGTAGATTTCTGAAGGATTTTTGGGTAAAAAATTTCCATTTCTTTTTACTTGAAAATATCTTCTGTATTCTAGGTAAATCAATTTAACCCAATGTTTGTAATTTCTTTGAATCTTTGAGCAATTAATTGATTCATCTTTTGAGCTTGTTTTATTTCTTCTAATTTGTGCTTATTTTGATAAATCCATGGAGAAATAAACTCCTACAGCTTAGGGATTACGAATCCAATTCCTGATTTAGTTTGATTTCAAATGCATTTTTAAGTAAATTTGATTGGGTGTTTGTAATTAGTAACTTGAAATTAACTTGTGGTTTTTAAAGGAATGGTGCATGTTTTTAGAACTACGATTGATTTCAATTGAATAGATCAAGAGATCATTCGATTGAACAGATCTGTGGTTACTAATGAAGTCAATCCTAACTACCTTTTGCTGAGGAATGGGTGAAGACTTTCTGTCATTTGTTTCAAAAATTCATTGAGTTATCTTTTTAAAACAATGGACTCCTATTCTTTATGCGGATCTAATTGAAATTTCATATTAACTGATTTTAGCTAGATCTAGAACTACTGACTTCGAGAAAAGCTTTAGTTTAATTTAGAGAATCCGATGGTATAAACACACTATTTCAACAGCTTTTTAAGAAGCTATCATCCTTAAGAAATCATTTTGATAAGAAATTAGTGAAGTAACCCTAAGCTATCTTTTTCATAAAAGTTACAGGCTTACATCTCATTTTGCCCAGTAAACATTTGTGAATATTTTTAACTTATTTTAGTTTATTTTCCTTTTTGATCTTCTGAAGTCTTTCTTTGGCTAGACAATTAATGGGGTTGAAAGTATATTAGATGCTAATAATTTTCTTGGGACTGACCTAAATCATTTACTATGCTACATTTGATGGGTGCGCTTGCCTTGTGAGACTGTAGTTGTTGATTTAGAAAATATTTATAAATTTGAAAAACTCAGTCAATGATCAGTGGAATTTGAGCTTTGAATTTCATAAGTCACATTTGAAACACAACACACAAACATTCACAATCAATATACATATACTATTATTGGGATAAGATCATATCAATACTATAACTTTACATGTTTTTGTATATTTTTAGGTTTACATTTGAAATTTGACAATGTATATCACAACAAAGAATCATTTCATAAAAGGTACAAATAAACACTAAGTATTAAATTTATTAAGTGAAAAATCCTATGGGTATAAAACCTTTCATAGTTTCAACACTTAGGTGTAAAATTGAAAAAAAAATTGGAAATTTAGGTAATAATCTTGACATAGTCCCTAAGTCTATATGCAAACATAAATATAGTGTATGTTTTTAAATGGTATAAAATGATGATAAATTTTATATATAATGTATGGTATAATAAAAAGAATTTTGTAATTTTTGAACCCTATGATAAATTATATTTGCTTTGTTGTAGATACATCATCTATTTATCCTTGTAAGCAAATTATACATCCTTTAATGCATATTACAAGAAAATCCTTTTAAACAAATTTTTTCACAAAAGTTATCATAAATGATTCTACCTATAAAAATATAACTTTTTATTGATTATTTTCTTTGTAGAATTTGTTGACATAACGTGACGTAACAAAAAGCTTTTGGGATGAATATTAACTCTCTTAATATCTATTTTTTTCCTAGGGTGGAACTGTCATACTAAATGATGAGTTGGTCCCTAGCTTATTTCGTCATCCCATTAATTAAGTGATTTATCAGAATTCATTTGTCAATGGGGGGGATAAATATGTTTTCTCTCTATAAAATTATGTTTTCATTCCATCTCTGTTTGCATGGGTACGAAATGATTTCACGTTTTTTTATTGGCTTGCATTACTTAAATTATATTATATCATCTATTTATACCTAATTTTAAACATAAGCCATCTGATAAAATTATTAATATCCAAGAGTGATAAAATTACAATCGTTTTTTTTTTTGTTTTAATTCGAGGCAAGCGAAGCCGAAGACAAAACTTCAAAGCGAAGCCATATATGACTTCAAAAAAGCTGCTGGTATGGTTCCCAAGTCTTAAACTAAATAAAATAAAGCTTACATTGTTCAAAACTTTGAATGGAGACCTAGTACAAAATTACGGTTACATAATAACATGCAATTAAAAAGTTGGAATTCATAAAGTGTTAGGTATAGTGGATAAAGGCTGTATGTTAATGTGAAAAGCACTTGATAAAAATGGGTCCCCTCCATGAAAAATAAATGCTTCTTTTTACACCAATTTTTTTTTTTAATTCTCCTTGCTAGTACTTTTATATTATATTTTATTATTATTATTTTTAATATGAATCCGTTTTCAAACAGTTGAAAAATAATAATAATTGCTACGAAATTGAGACCACGTAAGACATAGGACTAAATATGGCAGGAAGTACAAAAAAAAAAAAAAAAAAAAAAAGGGGGGTGGGGGGGGTGAATATGAATTCCCATTCGGAGCCGAGCTTCTTGAGAAAGTCCCGTGCAGCGTACGAATCTTAAATAGAAAAAACAAAATGAAATTTACATTATGCTCAACAATCTCCTCTATTTAAGCTCCCTTTTCTTGCATTTTTCTACTTTCTCAACCGTTCTCTTCCGTGTCACCTCCTCCTAGCTTCCAAAAAGAAAATTCTCTCTCTCTCTCTCTCTCTCTTTCCTTTACATCCTTTCTGCCATATTTCCTCTCTCTCTCTCTCTCTCTTTGTAGATATTTAGTCTTTGTTGGGTAGGGATCCATATAGACCGTGTTTAATTATCCGAGTTTCGTTTCATATATAGAATAATATATAGCTTTAGGAAAAATTCAGTTTAGACATCTCCCCTTGAAAATCGTAATATATAGATATGGAAGAACAACCTATGGTCGTTAATAGAGGAGACGATCTGCTCGATTTACCACCTGGATTTCGGTTTCATCCCACAGATGAGGAGATCATAACTCATTACCTGACCAAAAAAGTTGTGGATTGTAATTTCACTGCAAGTGCAATTGGAGAGGCTGATTTGAACAAATCTGAACCATGGGATTTGCCTAGTAAGTTAAACAGCCTTTTACGCTATATTTTTCTTATATGTTGAATTATCCATGTATATGATGAGATCCATTTACTGAATAATGTGCCTAATCTTCATTTTCATATTGGCTTGACTATTTATGTAGAGAGCAAAGATGGGAGAGAAAGAGTTCTACTTCTTCTGCCAGAAAGATAGGAAATATCCAACAGGGATGAGGACAAACCGGGCAACGGATTCCGGCTACTGGAAGGCTACTGGAAAAGATAAGGAGATTTATAGAGGAAAGAACTTGATTGGCATGAAGAAGACACTTGTTTTCTACAGAGGAAGAGCTCCAAAGGGAGAGAAAACCAATTGGGTCATGCATGAGTATAGACTTGAAGGAAAATTTTCGTATTACAATCTCCCTAGGGCTGCTAAGGTAAACATACATAAAATTCAATTTCATTCATGTTTAGTTTTTTTTCCCCCCCATGTCTTTTCAAGAATTAATACACATATTTTTGCGTTATACTAAAATTTTTTTTTACGCATTTTATTTTTAATATTAATTTTAATTTGGTTAATACAGGAGGAATGGGTTGTATCTAGGATATTCAACAAGAGCACGGGAATAAAGAAAGGTCCAATTCCAGATCATGACGTGTTGAATTATTCTTCACTCCCACCTCTCATGGAGTCTCCTTACAATTCAAGCGGACCAAGCACAAGCTACGCAAACAATAGTGAAGTGAAAGCCATGATGAATCACCACATGTTGCGATCATCGGACGGGAACTATGGCTACCATGTACCTACACCTAGTTCCATCAATTATTTTGCCAATAATGCTAATACTAATATTAATAGTAATGGTATTATTCCCAGTGGCACCTTGGTCAACCCCATGTTCTATCCACAAATTCAGACCCTATTCTCATATCCAACTCCATCCAATTTGCACCAACCAGCAGGGACAAGTAGCAGTCCAATCCCTGAATTCGCAAATCCTGGTTACGGAAATAATCCTCCAGTCTCCGCCCTTATGGTTGAGCAATACTCCTCTAATAAATCCATGGTCAGTGTCTCGCAAGATACTGGAATCAGCACGGACATGAACACGAATACGACGGCAGAAATATCGTCTGCGAATTCAAAGGAGGATAATAGTGGATTATTTGATCAAGGAATAAATTGTGCATGTCCATCTACATCTGTTGGTCATATTTCCGATATACTGGAATATTCATGGGATTACTAACCAAAGTTTGAAGCTCAACCATTGGCAGATTGTTACGCATTAGATTTACCTGTTGATCATTGATCTAATGTTAGATTAGGAATTATTTCAATCGTAGGGACGTCGTATTTTGTTGTAATTTAGGACAATATTTGTTGGTTGGATTATTTATGCATGTATATGTTTATGTGTACAGATTCAATGATCTTAGATGTTCCAATTTAACCTCAGTTTGCAAATCAGGAAAAAATATTATTGTCGGATAAAATAACTAATTAAGCTGATGATGTACACACTTAGTGTTATTATTATGTTCGATCATTTCTTTCATTTTAGTCATAATTTTGTTAGTATTATTTATTTTTATTCAGTTTTATTATTATATATATACCTCTGTTATAGTTTTGTTTCTTATTTGTATTGATTTATTAGTGACTGAAAAAATAAATATATTTGGCGTTCCGTACAGGCAAACTGCAGCTAAATGCGTGCAATTACTAAACACTTTAGTTCCTTAGGAAGTCTATATAGGTAGGATGAATGGTATATACTTTAATAAAATTGGTCATAGAGTTAAATAGAAGTATGATAGCCATTGATTTATGCAAAAATTATCTTAAACTGCGTATTGATTTTTTTTTTTCAAACCTTTTATTTTATTTTATTTTTGGTAAATATGGTCGTAGATTTTAAATTTAAAAGACAATAAATTCTCCACAATTTTGTTGTTGGTAACTTCTTATAGTAGATGATTTATTCATTTTGAAAATGATAATTACTAATTTTCTTTTTTTTGTTTAATGTAAATAAATATTGACTTTTTCCCCATGTTTTATCAATATTTATTTTATAATAATTATCATGTATGCGCCATTGCAGGTACTGTTAAAGAGTACTGAATGTCACAATTTTAATAATTTCTGAATTACGATATTACTTAGATCATGTATAATTTTGAAACATAAAGATTAAATTTTAAATTTAATTAAAAATTTTAAAAATTGAACATTTTCCTTAAACAAATAAGTACGTTGAACAAAATTAATAAAATTTGGAAAAAAAAATAAAAAAAAAAAACAAAATTAATAAATGCATATCATAGGATAAACTTTCATACAATTTTTACTTCATCAGCATTACTAGATAATTACTAGATCATAAATTGACTATGGATTATGCTCATATAGCACCATTAGAATCTATGAGTGAGCGACTCCTGAATAGGTAGGGTATAAACCATTATCCATATCCTATCCTTTAAGGTACATGGTATTGAAATTTATATCCGGAACATATGTTGTGATACCTTGTACTCACATGTACCTTATATCCTATAAAACCTATAGGGTAAAAGGTATCCTCTAAAACCTATAGATTTTTTCATAAAGACTATATATTTTTTTCTTTCTTTCTTTCATTCACTTCAAGTTTATAGTATTTGGTATAGTTTTATGTAATATATAAAACTACCTTATTTTTATATATTCTATATAAATAACATGTGGAAAAGAATTTTGAAACTAATTTGTTAATACCAAAGTTCTCCAACATATGGAATTTGTTTATGTGTAAAATTTGAAGCCTATAACAGATACATGTAAAACCTATTTATGTGCAATTTAACAAAATTATAAAACTTATGACCTGTATTGAGTGTGGGTGTGTAGCATGAAAATTACATGTCAATTATGATCAATACATGAAACTTACTTCCAATTGGTCCTTCCAAAATAAGGTCATTAACAAAATATACATTCGGAGTGAAAACTATAGTATTGAATATCTAAATAAACCAAATACAAATGTCATGACACAATAAAACAACTCAAATGAGCAAATAACACAAACTTCCACTAAACTTAGGCATCATCAAACAAAAGAGATAATGTCACAAATATTATCTAAACTTTAGTAAAATATTATTTAGGTACCTAAACTATGAAATTAAAATTGATCAATTTAGTACATAAAAACTTTGAAATTATCTAATTTAGTACCTAAGAACTTAACAGAGGTAATATTGTTGTTTACAAAAACTTCTTTCATGTATTAAATTGATTAATTTCAAAATTCAAGTACCTTATTGCATATTTTGTTAAAGTTCAGGTACCATTCGTGACATTAACTCACTAACAAAATGAAACCCACACAAGCAATGTGCTCAATAAAAGCTTTTGGTGCCAATGCTTTGGTCAATAGATTCGCAATATTAGAAGTTGTATCTATATACTCTATGTTAATTAAACCACTCTAAACCCTTTCTTTTACAATAAGAAACTTAATGTTAACATGCTTTGACTTTGATGAACTTCTATTGTTATTCAAGTATATGACTGCCACATTGCCATCACAAAATAATTTAAGTGGTCTCTCAATCTCGTTAAACACATGTAGTCATAAAATAAAATTAACAAGTGAAGTAACTTGATTAGTCGCTTCATAACAAGCTACAAATTCTACTTCTATTGTAGCAGAAGCAACAAGTGATTGGTTCGTACTCTTTCACGCAATAGCTACTCCTACTAGCAGAAAAATATAACCCAAAGTGGACTTTCACTAGCATGGCATCTTGCAAAGTCGAAATCTGAATACCCAATGACCTTAGCTTTACTGACTTTCTATATGTAAGCATGTAATCCTTCATCTTTTGAAGATACCACATAACCTCTTGGCTACAACCAATGATCTTTACTTAGATTACTTAGGTATCTTCCTGATGTACCACAAATGAAGGTAAGATCTAGACGAGTACAAAATTACAAGTACATGAAACTCCCTATTGCCGATTTATAGGGAATTTTCTCCATAGCTTGGACTCATAAGCATTCTTAGAGCCTTAGTTTAAATTAAATTAATTACGTTTACTCACAAGGGCATCATGTGGTTTACAACTGTAATATACAAATAAACAAATCATAGTGAAGGGTAGTAATGTTATATATTGTTCTTTAAGAGGGTAACTTTGTCTTTTAATAGACGGAATTGGACTCGAAGAAGTTGTTTGTGAAGAACGTGAAGGGGAGGACTTAGGTCGGCTTTAAAGTCGCCAGCTTTTGTATGTAAGGCCGCCAACTTTGATTGGAGCACCGTCAGCTTTATACCAGCTTTGAAGCTTCGGAAGATTTTCAAGCAAGATTGAAAAGATGGCAGTGTATTAGGGTATGTAGGCCCTAGGCCACCGCATAGATCTTCAAAGCTGCTGGCGTAGCATGGAAAGCAAACGGCCTTCTGCTTGCTTACAATGCAAAATGTTGATTCTTCAAATCTAAGCTACTCCTGAGCTACCAGCTCATGTCCAGCCTATATTATACGAAAAAAAACATCTTTTCCTTGTGATAGGGTTTCCTAATCCTTATATATGTTCCCTAAGTCTTCAGTTCTTCCCCACATCTCTTCCTATGGCAATTCTAGGTAAGATCTTTCTCTCAAATCTCTTTTGGGTTAAGCTTTGATTAGATCTTGATTCCTAATTATTGTTTCAACTGGTGTTGTGAGGACTCAAGCGATTGGAGACAAAACCCTAGGTGTTGCTAGAATTGTGATTTCTCTATAATCAAGGAGAATTTGGAATCTCATCCTAGGTAAGGTATAAATATGTCTAATCTTTGTATCATCGAAGTTGTCTTTTTTTATTTGTGGTTTATGATTCCTATGAAAGGAGTTTTAGGGTTTTAGTGAACTTTGGAGAAGTCCTTGTCTATTGGAGTTTGCAATTAATATACCAATTTAGGAGGTGGGTATATAAACCTATATCTTAGTTTTGTTAGATTGGGGTTTGGTTTATCTTGAGATTCGTTTATGCATATGGGTGTGTTGAGATGGTTTTGTTTTATGATCAGGGTTCTATTGATATTAGCATTTTGGTGAAAGAGCTGATCTAGGTACGAGTTTACCTTGCTTGCCGTTTGTAGTTATAGGATTAGAAAAAAATAAACTGACTTTATTCTATCCAGATATAATTGAAAAGTGTGTTGCTTGTGTTTGGCTTTGGTTAGTAAAGACCATGCTAAGTGTGATACTAACGAGGTACTCTGATGATCCTTATGTGTCGTTGTCCTTAGTGGATTTGCACTTGGAGATAATTCCGATAGATTAGAAGTTATGCCAGGCTTTATAGTGGTACGTAATGATGTGTGGGGAGTACTCAACATCAGTATATGTATATTAAGTATTTGATATAAAGGCTTGTTAATAGAGGTCATGAATTACTTCGAGTTTATGACTAGATGCATATGGTTCTAAACTATGTTGTTTGCTTCACTAATCAAAGATAATAACATGTGTTTGTTGCATTAGTTTAGGATTGTATGTGGTATTTGTATATTGCATGTTTATGCGTATTTGTTTGTGGTATGGTGTACTGGGCGTTTTCACTCATTGCTTTATTTTTTAAGTACAGGTAAAGATGATATTGTTTATAACTTGTCCAGGTATGATCTATATATAAGTCAGGAGGATGGCGATAATGGACCTGACTATCCATCGAGAATGAGTAGATCTTGAGTATTGGAAATAGAAGAGAGATATGTAGGACTATCTGGAGTTTATTTTTATGTTTTTAGTTATTGGAAACTTTATGAGACTAGTTTGTTAGGTTTTATTTAGTTTGATGATATGTAGTTTTGGATTTATAATAGTTTATGTTTTTTAGAAGGACTATTTTATGTGATTTTTTTTTATAGTAACCATGCATGAGTTTTGGTGATGATCTTAGTATATTATGTGTATCTTATAAGCTTAGCGTGTTCTAAAGAAGAGAAAGGCATGTGGCGAGTTGTAATGCCTTTAATTTAGGGTGTTACAGCTTATTTGGTATCAGAGCTATATGTTTTGATCTTGATAGACATAAGTTATGAACTCTTTAGGATGGTGAGCATTGATGAGCAGGGTAGCAATAATCGATGTTGCTTATCTAGTTTTGTTTTGTTTTACCTAGTAAAGATATGTATAGAGTTTTGATTTTAAGTTGGTTTTACCTTTATCTTATGAGGTATGTTTCTTTATGTTAGAATGCCTCCAAGAAGAAGAGGCCCTGATGCTGGTTCCTCCACGACTAGTCAAGAGGAACAATCACTAGAGAACTAGCCACCTTTGAATCCAGTTTCAGAGGATTTACCCCTGCCACCACTAGCCCCACCTATAGGGCAATATGTGCCAGTGAATGCTTCTCAGTTGATGTAGGATGTCAATACTCTTCTAAGAGTAGTTACTTAACAACAACAGTACATGAGGAATGACATGCAAGTGATTCAGGCTAATGCTGATGCCTGAAGACAAGAGACCTAGAGGTTGAATGGCAATGGTGGCAATGGAGCTAAGCATGCTGCTGGCTTAAGCTTGAACAAGTTTATGGATCTAGTCTACAAGTTTGAGCCTAAGCCTGGGAGGCCTTTGGATGCTTAATTGTGGATGGAGGAGGTTGAGAAGACATTTGCTGCTTTAGATTTTCCAGAACATAAGAAGGTGGAGTATGCCTCCTACTTGCTGATTGGCAGGGTAAACAACTAGTGGATGAACACCAAATAGCATATGCCTGGAGTTGTTACATGGCAGATGTTCTAGTAGGCTTTTTACAAGGAGTTTTTCCCTACAATGTAAGCAGAAGATGCTTCAGGAGTACTATACTTTGTAGTAGGAAAGGATGATGTGGAGGAGTATGAAGTCAAGCTGCATAGATTGATGAGGTTCTTACATGATCCCTTGAAGGAGAGTAAAGAGGCTAAGGTTAGCAGGTTCATCACTGGATTGGAGCATAAAATTCAGTATCAAGTGAACTTGATGGACTTGACCAACTACTCAACAGTGGTTAACAAGGCTAAAACAGTGGAACAGGGTCTGAGCAAAATAAAGAGCCATAAGCCTTAGAGAGGTTGGATTTTCTTAGGAAAGAGACTAGCCCCTAGCGTTCAGACTCAAGATAGAGGAAAGGGACCTACCACACAATCTTTCAGATTAATAGCACCAAGTACTGAGAAGAGGTGTACCAGATGCCTTGGACCACATGAGATTAAAACTGCAAGTGGACTGAGGGTGCTTGATTTCCATGTGGCAGAGTCGGTCATGGCAGTAGATTCTGCACAAAGAAGATCCTCCTACAAGTATTCTAATTTAAGTGTGGACAAAGAGAATATCGGTCAATTGATTGTAAGTAGCATGGGAAGTAAATTATTCCAGGAGCCCAGTTCGGTAGATTTCAGAGTTCTGGTCAAGGGCAAAGAGCTCCAGCCAAATTATATGCTCTTCAGCATAGGGGCACATCTAGTGTAAACATTATCGCAGGTACGCTTTGTATATCCCTGCATAGTGCATATGTTCTTTTTTACACGATTGCAAGCTTTTCATGTGTATCTGATTCTTTTGTATTTGCATGTGGTATGAATGTTGAGCATATGTCTAGATGATTGTCTGTAAATGATCCTTTACGAAGTGGAGCTTTATTAAATAGGATTTGTGGAGATGTGGATATAGAGATAGAAAGTAGACATCTATATGCAAATCTAGTTGTTCTAGATATGTTAGAATTCTATATCATCTTAGGAGTAGATTGGTTTGCTAAGAATCATGCCAAAATTGATTATTACAACCTACCGCTGGAGTTTAGTCTGCTAGATGGGGATCAATTTGTTCATAAGCTTGAAGTGCAAAGACCTCCAGCCCTACCTTCTTACGAGTTATGGGAAGATCAGCTTTGACAACTATGACAATAGAAGGAGAACTAAAGAAAGATTTGCAAGGATACCAATTGTATGTGAATACCCTGAAGTGTTTCCAAAAGATTTACTAGGGTTAGCACCGGAGCGAGAAGTGGAGTCTATATTGAGTTGGTGCCTAACACTTTACCTATTTCAAAGACACCATACCGTATGACTACTACAAAACTTGCAGAGCTCAAAGTCCAGTTAGAAGATTTATTACAAAAGAAGTTCATTAAACCAAGTGCGTTGCCTTAGGGAGTTTATGTGTTATTTATGAAGAAGAAAGATGGGAGAATGAGGTTGTGTATTAACTATAGAAAATTAAACTAGGTGACGATCAAGAATAAGTACCTATTGCCAAGGATAGACGATTTGTTTGATCAGCTAGCAGGAGCATGAGAATTTTCTAAGATTGATCTGAGATTGGGATATCACCAGCTGCGGGTTAAGGTAGAGGACATTCAATAGATGGCTTTTAGGACCAAGTATGGATACTATGAGTTTGTTGTCATGCATTTTGGTCTTACAAATGCACTAGCAATTTTCATGGATTTAATGAACAGAGTTTTTCAGAGATTATCTGGATCAGTTTGTAGTGGTGTTTATTGATGATGTGCTGGTGTTTTCTAAGTTGAAAGAAGAACATGAAGAACCTCTAGGATTGGTGTTGACTAGATTACAAGAGGAAAAGCTATATGCTAAGTTCACGAAGTGTGAATTCTAGTTGGAACAAGTAACTTTCTTGGGATATGTGGTTGATGGGAACGGAATTTCTATGGATCCTGAGAAAGTGAAAGTAGTGGTAGAATGGCTAACACCTAAGAGCATGTCAGAGATTAGAAACTTTCTAGGAATGGTAGGATACTACAGATGATTTGTAGAAGATTTTTCCAAGATTGCCATTCCATTAACCAGATTGACTCAGAAAGGAGTGAAATATGTTTGGAATGAAGATTATGAGAATAGTTTCCATCAGTTGAAAGACAAATTGGTATCAGCCCCAATTCTATCTCTACTAGTGAGTGGTGAAGAATATTCCCATTTACAATGATGCCTCTATCCAAGGTTTAGGTTGTGTTTTGATACAGAGAGGTAGGGTTATAGTGTACGCTTCAAAACAACTAAAGCCCTATGAAAAGGAATTATCCTACT
Source organism: Combretum micranthum (assembly GCA_024138025.1). Taxonomy (NCBI): domain Eukaryota; kingdom Viridiplantae; phylum Streptophyta; class Magnoliopsida; order Myrtales; family Combretaceae; genus Combretum; species Combretum micranthum. The sequence goes on from JAMXBD010001916.1 coordinate 22,117, forward strand.
CACGATTTGGAATTGGCAGCAGCGGTTCATGCTTTGAAGTTGTGGAGACATTACTTGTATCGGGAAAGATGTAAAGTGTATATGGATCACAAAAGTTTAAAGTACATCTTTACTTAGAAGGAGTTGAACATGAGACAAAGGAGATGGTTAGAGCTTATTAAGGATTATGATGTGGACATTCAATATCATCCTGGAAAGGCGAACATAATAGCAGCTGCCTTGAGTAGAAAATGAGTTGAAAATTTAGCAGTTTTGCTAACTTCTGAGAGACATCTAATAGAAGACATGAGAAAGCTTGACTTAGAAGTAGTAATCAGTCAAGTGGGTGCCAAATTAGCGAGTTTGCAGATACTCCCTACCCTATGGAAAGGATTAAAGTAACACAAGTTGATGATCTAAGTATATAAAAGGTGAAAAGGAGAATGCAAATGGGTAGAGCACCTATAAGCCCCGGTTTTCCTTGTATTCAAGCTTGACTTCGAGAGCCGAATCGAAAATCGAAACCCTAAATCGGAATAGCCAATTTTACAATAAAACCTAGAAACCCTAAGTCCGGCTCCACCGAGAATAAAACCTTAAATATTTTGAGAGCAAGTTAATATAGATTATTGTTCTAAAGAATATATCAAAACATAAAAAGATCGGTTTTCGAGAAATTATCGGTTTCGAACCCGACCGAGATTTGTTTCGGAAAATCGGCCATGAGAGTCGAAATTAGAAAAATATTCTAGAAAACTCATTAAGATCGAAATTTAATAATGAATTCAAAAATATATTTATTATAATTTTTTGGTTTATAAAAATTACAGTTATGGCCTTTATATCGTATTTTCTTTACTAACCGATAACTTAATTGTCTAATCTACTATTCATTACTATTCACAAGTACAAGCCTATACCCTACTCACACTCAGAAGCCATACCTTTAGTCTTACATCTTTATGACCAAACCTTACCTTATTACATCACATTCCTTACATTTACTTTTCCATTACATTTATTACACATTTAATTTGAAAAATTGTACAAAAATTATTTTCTCTCCCTCTCTCCCCCTCAATGGCCAGCGCACCCGTCCCATTTTCCCTCTCAATTATGTGATTTTTCTTCTTTTATTTAATCATACAAAACCCTAATAACCCTCACTATAAATATTCTTTTATACCTTCATTCTCTTTCTTCGTTTTCACTTTTGCAAAATTTTAGAAACTCTCTCTCTTTTCTCAATTGTGTCATGACACTCCCCTCCCACACACACACACACTCACACAACAAATTTTATTTCCTTCTTCAAGCTCATTGTTTTAAACACTAAATAGGTATAGATCTAAACTATACTACCACAAAAACATGTAATGGTTAGATCATTCATGTGTAGATTCATAAAAAAAATCCCCTTGAGCTTCATGTTAGGGACATGAAATCACTAGAAGATGATGATTAAGCCATCACAAGTTGTGGATCTTGTGATTAAAACTTATATTTTTACCATGATCATGATATATGTTCATATAGTGATAATTGCATGTAGGAATCTTGCTACTACACTATTGTGATAAGTAGTTACTTCATTTCATGCATTTCACAAATCATTATACTTAGATCTAGCTTTTAAACATTTATTCTTTTACATGATAGTGGAGATCTCATGCATTTATTATGTTCAAGATGAATAAATGGTCATAAAGATTTTTGTTTTATGTAAATGAATGATTCATTATTTCTAAAAGCTAGGATATTTGTGAAGATGAGCCAAAAAGCTCAAGAACAAATTTAGTTTTATAAAAACAAACTTTTGTAAATTCGGATGGAAAATGAGTTGCATTTTGAAAACCTATTTTTCAAATCCAAAACATGATTTTTAGGGGAAAAATGAAGGGCTTATGGAATAGGTAATAATAGAAAATGATTTTAGTAAGTTAATGGTAGATCTACTAAGAGAAATTTATCAAACAAGAAATATTTACAGGATAGAAAATTTAGATCTTAGGATAGTTACATGAAAGTCGTAACTAGGAAAAGAGAATATGCAAACACCTATTTTTCAAACTCAAAATAAAAATTTTATTAAAGAAATGAAATCCTTAGGGATAGGAATAACGAAGCCTTAAATTTTAAAGTATCAAACAAGTTTTTCTTAAAGAAATCACTTAGAAACTATTTTTACAAAATTTGGATCTAGGAATAGTCAATGCTTAAACACTTGTTTACAAAGTGTACAATCAGGATTTATGTTGAAAAATGAAGACCTTAAGGAATAGATATGGTAAAGACTTAATTTTAGCAAGAATAAATAAGTTTTATTAAGGAAAATCTCTAAAATAAGTGTGGTTTGTCAAGAACACAAAACTAACTTACTAGAATGAGTATTCATGATATCTTGTAAAGTAGAAGTTTCCAAAAGTATTATCTAATAGAATATCATCATGAACATATATATAAAAAGCTCATAACATACCATTCATGATAATAATTTATTAATATTGCATGTATATTTGGCATAGATAGTAGAAATATCATAATTCCTCACAAAAACAATTTTGAAAATGGATGTTGATTACCGAACAGAACTGATCCAAATGTTTAGAGACTTAAAAGTTTTCAAAATTTAGATATTATATTAGAATTAGATAGATCTTTCGAAGTAGATAGGAATTGGTATATAATTTGTGAAACTCCAAGTTAAAATGACCAAGTTATGACCGTTCTAGTTGGAATTTCCACTAATGATGGAAATTACAAACTTAATAGTTTTTATGAAATAAAATGGATTAGATATGAGTTGAAATACTCATTTGGGTATCTCTTTCGTTTAGATGACTTGGATCCCGAAGATTCATTACCACCGGATTACTAATACTAAGAAACCAGCGACCAATGGTCGAGTGAGTATTACTTTCTAATTTCATTTCTTACTTGTGATTGTAGCAAATATTGGCACAAGATTATAAGGAGAAAGATAAAATGGAATTGCATGATGGGAATTAAGGGGATTATGTATGCTTATTGATGAGTTGAGAAATGGTATTAAGAATATCGGAATTGGGTGATTAAATTATGCTTGTTTAGAGTACTATAGGATTGATTGTCTGTGGAAATTGTTGATCACCTAAGAATTGGTATTAATGATTATTCGGATTGATAAATTAATATGGACATAGTCGCTTCACGATGGGGAAGGAGCATTAGCATATGTTGATTACTCGTGATCCTTAAATGGCTAAAAGTTGGTTAATCATGCTCCATAAACAACATAAATGAGTTGTTGATCGTGATCCACAAACGACATAAGTTGGTTACCCATGATCCATAAACGGCATAATAATTCAACGGTAGTACCGCAGTATTCGTTAATTTGCTAACCCCGAATGGAGGGCGTAAATCCATTCACATATGATTTCCGGCTGATCATATGATTGTTTGTTCATGTGGTTGATGCATTCTATACGATTGAATAATTAACTTGATTGATTGATTTGTTATAAATATCTTTATGGAAGTATTTACTCACTAAGCTAGTGTAGCTTACGCCCCCACAGCTTTTTCTTATTGCAGTATTCCTATATATGGTTAAGGCCGAGGCATCCTACCGAGTAGGTACAAAAATTAGAAGTTTCCATTAGAAGTTTATGTTCGATTTTGTGTAGACTTCCATAGGAAACCCTATTATTTATCGGATGACTGTAAAAGACTGTTATTAAACTTAATATTCTTTTGCGGGGGAATGCCCCTAGAACTTTTGTAACTAATTATGTGGACTCATGGTTATTCTGATGCTTATAATATGGAAAATTAAACTATTATCTCCATTGGTTGATATATTCTATTGTCGTAAAAAGTACGCCTTGCATCTGTATAAGACATTGGAATGGTTATGGTAGTAATTCCTAAAGTCTTATATAGCTTGTGGGGGACTGTTACGTTTAGACTACCCTATGGGGCGTGATAGCACCTGATTTTTTTATTGATGAAGAAAGTGTTATGAGATACAAGGGAAGATTATGTGTACCAAAATGATGAGATTTTAAAAAGGAAGTGCTAAAAGAGGCACATTCTTCAAGTTATTCAATCCACTTAGGAGGTAACAAGATGTATCAAGATTTGAAGAAGTTGTATTGGCAGAATAATATGAAGAAAGAGATAGCATAGTATGTATCCAAGTGCTACACTTGTCGATTGATTAATATTAAGCATAGAAGACTGGCGAGTGAATTAAAACCTTTGCCAATATCTTAATGGAAGTAGGAGCACATCACCATGGACTTCATTACTGCACTACCAAGAACTAAGGAAAGGTTTGATACGATGTGGGTAATTGTTGACAAACTTACCAAAGTAGCCCACTTTATACTAATAAGAACTAGCTATCTATTGGATCAATTAGCAAAGTTATATATCAAAGAGATCATGAGGCTGCATGGAATACCGATATCTATAGTATCTGATAGAGACACTAGATTTGTTGGAAGATTTTGGAAAAGTTTGCATCAAGCTTTAGGCACTAAAGTTGTTTTTAGTACAGCTTATCATCCCTAGACTGATGGACAATCCGAGCAGACTATTTAAATTCTGGAAGATATGTTAAGGGTGTATGCTTTGGATTACAAAGATAGTTAGATTGATCATTTTCCTTTAGTGGAGTTTGCCTACAACAACAGTTACCAAGCATCAATTGGGATGCCACCTTATGAAGCCTTGTATGGCAGAAAGTGTAGATCACCAATCCATTGAGATGAAGTTGGTGAAAGAAAGATTTTAAGACCATAATTGGTGCAGGATGCTTTTGACAAGGTTAGGTTGATCAGACAATGATTGCAAGCAGCCCAAGGTCATCAGAAAAGCTATGCGGACAAGAGAAGAAGGCCCTTAGAATTTCAAGTTAGAGATCATGTCCTACTTAAGATATCACCAACCAAGGGCGTTGTTAAATTTAGGTTGAGAGGAAAATTGAATCGAAGGTATGTGAGACCTTATGAAATTCTTGAAAAGATAGGCGGTGTGGCATACAGATTAGCTTTGCTGCCAAATTTGGAAGGAGTACATAATGTGTTCCATGTATCTATGTTGAGGAAGTATATCAAGGATCCTGAAGAGATAGTAGCGTTGGAACCCTTGGAAATATAGTCGAATCTATCTTCAGTTGAAAGACCAGTGAGGATTTTGAATACCAAAGAAAAGATTCTAAGAAAGCGGGTAATCAAGTATGTGAAGATGTAATGGACAACTCAATCAGAATGGGAAGCCAGTTGGGAGCTAGAAGAAGAAATGACATCAAAGTATCCTGAGCTATTCAACAATCCGGGTTACTTTCGAGGATGAAAGTTCTTTAGGAGGGGAGAGATATAATATACAAATAAATAAATCATAGTGAAGGGTAGTAATGTCATATATTATTGTTTAAGAGGGTAATTTTATCTTTTAACAGACGGAATTGGACTCGAAGAAGTTATTCGTGAAGAATGTGGAGGGGGAGGACTTAGGCCGGCTTTAAAGCTGTCAGCTTTGGTGTGCAAGGCCACCAGCTTTGATTGGAGCATCATTGACTTTATACCAGCTTTGAAGCTTCAGAAGATTTTCAAGCAAAATTGAAAAGATGGTAGTGTATTAGGGTACGTAGGCCCTAGGACGCTGGCGTAGCATGGAAAGCTACCGGCCTTCTGCCAGCTTACAATGCAAAATCTTGATTCTTCAAATCTAAGCTGCTCCTGAGCTACCAGCTCAAGTCCAGCCTATATTCTATGAAAAATAAACATCTTTTCCTTGTGATAGGGTTTCCTAATCCTTATATATGTTCCCTAATCTTCAGTTCTTCCCCACATCTCTTCCTATGGCAATTTTAGGTAAGATCTTTCTCTCAAATCTCTTTTGGGTTAATCTTTGATTAGATCTTGATTCCTAATCATTGTTTCAACTGGTGTTGTGAGGACTCAAGCGATTGGAGACAAAACCTTAGGTGTTGCTAGAATTGTGATTTCTCGGTAATCAAGGAGAATTTGGAATCTCATCCTAGGTAAGGTATAAATATGTTTTATCTTTATATCATCAAATTAATCTTTTTTGATTTGTGGTTTATGATTGCTATGAAAGGAATTCTACGGTTTTGGTGAACTTTGGAGAAGTCCTTGTCTATTGGAGTTTGCAGTTAATAAATCGATTTAGGAGGTGGGTATATAAACCTATATCTTAGTTTTGTTAGATTAAGGTTTGGTTTATCTTGAGATTCGTTTATGCATATAGGTGTGTTGAGATGGTTTTGTTTTATGATAAGAGTTTTGTTAAAATTAAGGTTTTGGTGAAAGAGCCGATCCAGATACGACCTTACCTTGCTTACTGTTTGTGCTTATACGATTAGAAAAAAAATAAATTGACTTAATTCTATTTAGATTATAATTGAAAAGTGTGTTGCTTATGTTTGGATTTGGTTAGTAAAGACCACACAAAGTGTGATATTAACGAGGTGCTTTGATCATCCTTGTGTGCCGTTGTCCCTAGTGAAGTTGCACTTGAAGATGATTCCGGTAGATTAAAAGTCGTGCCGGGCTTTACGGTGGTATGCAACAATGTGAGAGGAGTACGTAATCAGTATATGTATATTAAGTATTTTACATAAAGGCTTGTTAATCAGGGTCATGAGTTACTCAGGTATGATTCTAAACAGTGCTGTTTGCTTCTCTAATAAAAGATAATAACATGTGTTTACTACATTAGTTTAGGATTGTATGTGATATTTGTATATTGCATGTTCATGCGTATTTTTTTGTGGTATGGCATACTAGGCATTTTCACTCATTCCTTTATTTTTTAGGTACATGTGAAGATGATATTATTTATGATGTTTGGATATGATCTTTATATAGATCATGGGGATGGCGATAGTGGACTTGACTATCCAGCAGAGGATCAGTAGATCTTGAGTATTGGAAATAGGAGAGAGATATGGAGGACTATCTCGAGTTTATTTTTATGTTATTAGTTATTGGAAACTTTATGAGACTAGTTTGTTAGGTTTTATTTGGTTGATGATATGTAGTTTTAGGTTTATAATAGTTTATGTTTTCCAGAAGGACTATTTTATGTGATTTTTTTTTTATAGTAATCATGCGTGAGTTTTGGTGATGATCTTGGTATATTATGTGGTTTAGTATGTTGGTATATTAAGAAGAGTATGGCATGTGGCGAGTTACAATGCCTTTAATTTAGGGTGTTACGGCAACTTTGCATGCCAAACTTTTATAGGTTCTTTTCAGTGAAGTCCTTTTTTGTGAAATTCCTATTATTCTACAAGAACAATCTTGGTGAATTTAGATTCCTAATACAAAATAAACCTAGCCAAGATCCTTCATTTCAAAGTTTTCTAAAAAAACTTTAGTCTCTCGTAACAAACCTACATCACTACTGTTAAGCAAAATTTCATCAACATACAAAATTAAGAAAATAGCGTTACTCCCACAAAAATTGTGATACACACAATAAAAAGTTATATTTACCTCAAAACCAAATGACAATGCAACTTGATGAAATCTATGGTAATATTGACAAGAAGCCTATTTAAGCCTATAAGTATATTTCCTCAATTTGAAAACCATTTTCTTGGAGTCATTGCCACTTAGACTCTTATGTTGTACCACATAAATCATTTCATCAAGATTTCTATTGGAAAACATTGTCTTAACATCCATTTGATAATGCTTTAAGTCAAAATGTGTTACAAGTGCTAAAATAGTCCTCAAAGTGTCTTTTAAAGAAATGGGAGAAAAAGTCTCTTTGTAATAAATACTCTTGCATTGAGTGTAACCCTTAACTACAAGACACCTTTATATCTTTCCATATTGCTTATCCCTTTTGGTTTTGAAAACCCATTTATATCTCATTAGCCTCATACCATCTAGCAATAGGACAAGATCCCAAACATTTTTGTTCTTCATGGACTTCAACTCTTCTTTTATAAGCATTAGAACTTTTAATGGCTTTAGGGAAGGGATCAGGTCATTTTCTAATAAGTCCATGATTTTTATATTCCTTGAGAAATGCAACATAATCATCTGGTATTCCACTTCTTTTCTCTTTTGTAAAACTCCTTAAATGCACTTGTTCTTGAGGTTATTGAACAATTAGAGGAAGAGGAACATTGTCGTCAAAATGTTCTTAGACCTCACCAGGAGTACGCTCCTAACTTGGTGACAGAATAACCAATGGAAAAGAAACATAATGTTGTTTAACACTATGCTCTTGCTTCAAAACTTGAACAATGGGTAGTATTGTTTGTTCTTCTTCAAAGAAAAAATCATTGACATTATCTTCCCCTTCAACCTCAACATCCTCAAAGAATTGTGAATCTTATCATCTCAAAGATTTTTCTATTTAGGGGATCATAAAATTTGAAGGCCTTTGATCTCTCGGCGTAACCTATAAAGTGACAACTAACAGTTTTTTAGTTGAATTTCTTTTCATTTGGCTTATAAAGCCTAGTTTCAATTGGACATCCCCAAACCTTTAGGTCCTTAAGGATAGGTTTCTTACTCATCTTTAACTTATATGGGGTTTTAATTGTTGCTTTAATTAGTACTCTATTGAGAATGCAAGCTATAGTCTTTAATGCTTTATCCTAGAGTGAGTTTGGTGATTTTGTATGATTAGTCATACTTCCTACCAAATAATCTTTGCTATCTCATTCATGCTAGTCGAACATAGCATGATATATTTAGGATTTATGCCACACTCCTATAGGAATTTCCCAAATGTCAACTCTTTGGTTAGATTTAACGGATTTGATCCTTTTACCTAGTTTATTTTCAACTGTAGCATTAAAATTTTTAAACATGAACAAAGCCTATGACCTGTCATGAATTATGTGTAGTCATAATGAGAGTAATAATCTACGAATGTAATGAAGTACTATTGACCATTCCATTAAGCTATAGGAAATGGCCCACGTATATTCATATCTATTAGTTCCAAGACCTTCTTAGCTCTCTTGGCTCCCACCCTTTTCTTTTTTGCTTTTTTACCTTTTATACACTGATCACATATTTGTTTATTATTTGAATAGTCGAGTATATTAAGTATTTCCTCAGTTACAAGCCTATCTTATGTTTGTAACTAGTAGCATATGTAATGCAAATATAATAATATGGTTGTTATGGATTATATTGAGTATGTGATGTGAGTTGTATGTTTGGTTAACAAACCAATATAATAAAAGTGATAATACAGATTACTTGATGACTTGAGAAAAGCATGTTATATATTATGTGTGTATTATATGATCACCATAAGTTTGACTATGAATTACTGGCTTTATAATTAAAATAGTCATGCAATACACGAACTGTATTATTGCATATTCAAATAGGGTGACAACCTACTACGTATTAATATTTTAGTTCTCTTTTAATACTTAACTTTTCTAAAGTGTTAGTTCTTCTAAGGTTTTCTTTGTTAGGTTGGTTCTATAAGAACTAAGTGGCAACGAAGAACGTTGCCATAGTATCGCTTTAAAATGTTAATACTTAGGGAGTTTATAAGGTTTGATGCAAGAAATGTTAGTTAAAATATTTTAAAATCAAAGTGATAATCCTAAAACGAGAAATTGTTGATTTTCCTATGTACTTAGTCTCTCCTAGGCAGGTGGGTCGTTAAGTAATTGTCCTTCAACTCTAAAAAGAGGATGCAAATCTTTTTCCTATTTGGATCTAGATCTCAAAGCTTATATCTGTGCATATGATTGATTGATGCATTACATATGATTTATTAATAAACTGTTTGATGTGTAATATGTATGGTTATTCACTAAGCCCGTGGTTTCACTTACACTCCTAAAGACCTTTTCGGTTGATTCTAAAACCATGGCTTGTATCTTCCAAGAGCATAGCTCCGGTGAGAACTAAGAAAGTAGAAGAATATGGGATCTTCGGGTTAAGATATTTATCTTTATTTCTAGATATAAGTTAGATTGTACTTGTACTATTAGCTTATATTTTTGGAGACATAAAATAAAATTATGGTCTATAATATTATTATGATATTCACTACTTATGATGGAAGATATTTAATTTATGGTTTATATGTTTATCATTTTTTATCGAAGCAACTAAAAGATCCTGTTGTTTGAAAATATGTAATTCCCTGAAGGTTAACTAGTAATAGGGTACAAGTGTGGCTTGTGTACTACTACTACTACTAGGGTACCCTCGAGGCATGACATGCACCTTTGAAATGTTGCAAGAGCATTACATATCCTAAAAAGCATCCTATGATACACGAATGTACTGTAAGGGCAAGTGAAGGTTGTGTTTTCTTTGTCTTCTAGCACTATGGGAATCTAGAAGTACCTATACATCTTATCTAAGAAGTAGTAGTACTCATGACCAACAAGTCACTCTAACATTTGATTGATAAACAGTAGGAGAAAGTGGTCCTTCCTAGTAGCATCATTGAGCCTCTTGTAATCGATGCACACCCTGCAACTCGACATAATGCACATCAGGATCAGCTCATTGCTCTCATTGGGTACGACAATCATGCCTCTTTTCTTCAGGAACACTTAGACTAAGCTCACCCGTAAGCTGTTCAAAATCAGATAAATGAGCCCTACGTCCAATAACTTGACTACCTCCTTCTTAACTGCCTCTTTCTACTGACTTAAATCCACCCTCTATCAAGATCTTATGTGTGCAAAATGAGGGACTAATTCCCTTGATGTCCGATATTTTCCATTCAATTGCCCTCTTATGCTCCTATATTATAGATAAGACTTTCTCTTTCTAGATGATATAATCACTGGTAACTTAGAATTCTCGACCAAAAAGGCACACTCTATATAAGAAAGCAACTATTTCAGTTCTAACTCAGGAAGCTCTTCTACCAAGGATTTCAAGTGGGCAATGTTGCTTCGATTGATCTCTTGAACCCCAAAAGCTTTCTTTTGCTTAGTACATTCCTCTAAATGAGCAATCACATCCTTCAACTCTTCAACTCCATCAGATCCACTTCCTTTTGTCAAACATGACTCTAAAGGATACTTACTCAAAATATCCTGCATTCAATTAGAAATGGTTAAATCAAAAGAATCAATAACAAAGCATGCATCATCACCTCCCATTGATTTCTTAAAGACATCTGGCATTTTGTTGACCATCTCCTCACGTCTGAATAGAAGGATTAGCTTCCCATCATTAACATCGATAACAACACCAATAGTTGCCAAGAATGGCCTTCTTAGTATAAGTGGAACCTCCATATCCTCGTCCATGTCCAGAACTGCGAAATTTTCTAGAAAAATAAAGTCATGTACCTTTACTAGAAGATCTTCCACAACTCCCCTTGGAAACCTCATGGATTTGTGCTTTTGGGCTCTTCCAAGTTTAACCTCTTGAACATGTTGTAAGGCATGAGATTGATGCTGGCTCCAAGGTTTCCCAATGCCCTTTCCACTAGTATATCTCCTATCAAACATGGAATAATAAAAGCTACCCAGATTCTTGGGTTTCTTAGACAACTTATTCAATAAGACTACAGAGCACTCCCCACCTAGGGTGATGGTGGAAACTTACTCTTGTTTAACAAAAGCTCCTTGAGGAATCAAGCATACTTAGGCATTTGGCCTAAGGCTTCTACCAGAGGAAAGTTGATGTGTAACTATTTAAAAAGTTCTAGGAACTTCTTGTATTGCTTATCATCTTTGTCCTTCCTTAGTCCAAAGGGATAAGGTAATGGTGGTTGATACTTATTCACTGCAGTAGGAAAATCCTTTCCAATTGATTTCTCATTTTTCCCCACTTGCTTCTCACTTTCTACCTCAACTTCCTTTTTACTTTCATAATCCCTTTCTAGGGCTTGTAATTCCTTCCCACTTCTAAGATTCATGGCCCTAACCTGCTTCTTGGGATTAGTCTCAACGTTACCCATTAAAGACCCAAGTGCCCTTTCAAATAACATCTAAGAAATTTATCCAAGTTGATTCTATAAGTTATGTATAGATGCTCCTTGACTTCTTAAGCTTATTTTATGTAGCTTGGTTGTGATTCTCCAATGCTTGATGTATTGAGCCAACATGTCCTCAATAGGCATTGGTTTGTTCTACTGGGGACGCACTTGTCTCTAAAATTTGGTAGGTTGCATGTTGGAGCCATGGCTAGTTTTGTTGCTCCATATGAAGTTAGGGTGGTTCCTTCAACTCGAATTATGTGTTGCCAAATGGGTTATTTGTTGGTCTAATCAGGTTCCCCATGTAGTCAACCTGCTCTACTTGATCAACCTCTAATGAACTTGCTAGATCAGATTCTACCACTATTAAGGCTCTGTTCTGACCCATGGTTAAACTATCAAGCTTTCTTGCCAACATCTCTACCTTATGTGCTAAGGCAAATTAGTATCCAACCCATGTTTTCTTGCTATCCTTTTTGCTCTAGCTTTAGCCGATGACTACTAGAGTGATTGTTGGCCGTATCTTCAAACAGTTGGATGCATTATTCCTGTCACTTATGATTTAGGCTCCAACAATAGTCACATCAATAAACTACTTGGTTGTGTAGTTCGGATCCTTGTAAGAGGTTTGAACCTAGTGCCAGTCTGGGAGCCCATGATGGGGCCATTTCCCTAATAGATCCTTCTACCTTTCCCAAGCCTCGTATAGTGTCTCTGAATCTATCTCCCTAAAAGAGGAGATATCTACTCTCAACTCGGCAGTTCTTAATGGTAGCAAATACTTCCTCATGAATAGCTCCACCATTTCCTACTAAGTGTTAATAGAGTTCCTTGGCATGGAGTTGAGCCACTGCTTGGCATTAATCCTCAAAGAGAACAGAAATAACCTAAGGTGGACGACATCCTCCGAAACTCCACTTATCTTAAATGTGTCACAAATCTCCAAAAATTGTCGTAAGTGGATATTCAGATCTTCATCATTGAACCCATCAAACTGAACATACTACTAGATCATTTGAATAATGCTTGGCTTTTATCTTAAAGGTGTTTGCTTGAACTTTAGGCCGAGCAATGCTGGTACTAGCCCCATTCAAGTTGGACTTACAATAATCCAACATCATTCCTTGAGCCACAGGCGAATCAACTCCTAACTCATTCCTAAAGTGTATCTCATTTCCATTGCCCCTATGTAGTGGTGGGTTTATATTCAGTGGTGGAACTTATTCAACTCCACCATTTAGGTTCAAAGCACCAACAGCGACTATAGGGTCTCCAACTACATGTTTTATCCTTGAAAATTCTGGTTTTTCTCTTCTAATACGAAGAGGTGACCTTTCATGATTTCTCTTATCTTTCTGAGATTCTTTCTAATTGTTCTCTTTCATACTTACATCTCCTAAACACTTGAAATCCGAGCGCGCCATGAGAGAGAGGGAATTGAGCAATTGATAAAATTATAAAAACATTCTAATACTTTGTGATTTGATCTTTTTCTTGAGAAAATGTGTAAACCCCTAGATTTTTCCATGGTTCTTAAGTTCAAACCTTAGAATCGGAAGTTAATCGAAAACCCTAGTCAACAAAAACCTATGCCAAAACCGTAGAGTTTAAATCCATCAATCTAGCGCTCAAACCCTAGATAACGAGATTAGTAATTATAAAGGAAATATAAAAAATCAGATACGTTGATTTCTAGTGTCTATCAGATTCGAACAGGATCAGTTTTCAAAAATTATGCCCAGAACACTGGACAGTAAAAATATTTCGTTTATACCATTAGACTTGTAATAATATAAGAAATCCAAAAATAATAGTTTCGTAATTTTTCGATAACTAAAAATTACAGATATCGCATTTATACGTATATTTTCTTTATTACCTGTAACTTATTAATCTTGTTTACTATTCATTGTACTTCTCTACTATTCATTACTATTCATCTATCTCTACTTTTCCTTACTACTTATTTTCACTATCTATAATACCTATTTTCTTACCTTTTACTTTTCCAATACATCTTATATCAAATCAAATCATATCTTACATATTAATTATTTTATTACAAAATACAAACAAATCAACTCACTCTCTCTCTCCTTCCCTCCAAAACCAGCGCCAATTCCCCTCCCTCTCTCTAATTTATTTTTCTTTTTCAATTTATTTTATTACATCAAATTCTCACTCCAAAAATTCTATAAATACCCATTTCCCTTCACTTCTTTCACACCTTCATTTCATATAACAAAACTCTCCCAAAATTACTCCACAAATCCTCTCTCCAAACTTTCTCTCTACCAAAACTCTCTTACACTAATTACACACAAAAATCTTCCTCTATACATAAACCACCTATAATTTCTCACTAATCACATAACCATACATTCACTACCTTCTTCCTACCACATAAACACTCAAAGGTAAAAACTCCTACCAATATTTTTATACCCATGTCATGTAACTTATCATGACCATGGTGTTGTTTTGGAACTCATATGAGTAGTAATAGCAACAACATGTTCATGTTTTGTTCTTACACATAAAAGTTCCAATTTTATTATCTTGTTTTTATTATGTTATCATATTATTATTATTATTGTTACTATTGTTGTTATTATTGTTATTACGATTCTAATCTAACTCTATATATAGTATTAAGTATATGTATAGCTATATGTATATTTTTAGAGCCTAATGCTCACTAACTTTCTCTAACTTGCTTCTATTATTCCTATTGCTTTTCTTTTCTTTCTTTTTCTTTTTCTTTTTCTTTCGGGACAAAGTCCTGGGATGCCTTGATGAAACTAAGGCTCCCAATGCTTGATGGGATTACCTTGATGAAGCTAATGTTCTCAATACTTGATATATTATATTGCTTATTATTACTGTATTTCTTATTAATATTATCTTGCTTCTTATCTTATATATTTTCATCATTTTTCATATTACGTGCTCATGACCATGTATTATCATAATGATCTTATCTCAACAAAATTTAAAGTAGGTCTTTTTTTAATAAAGAAAAATGGAACTAGATTCTCTTAATATATAACTTTATGTTTAAATCAAGACTTTGTTAGCAAACCCATAGGAAAAATTATTTCACAACTTCTTTTCAAACTTACCAAGATTTTTAATAACAATAAAGATGATTTTCTCCTAGAAGTTAACTAACAAAACAAATGTCTTCTTTTACTATGATAAGTTACAAAAAGTTATAAAATTTAGTATTAATAAGTTATGGTATACAATTTTTCATAGAAAACTCAAAATTAGAATCTTTCCAACTTCATAATAAAAACTAAGAAGTAAACTAGTTTTCAAAACTAAGATAAAATCACCATTCTAATTTATAAAACCCACATAAGAAAAATAAAGAATTTCCAAGTATATAAATAGTAAATTCATTTTCAAAAGAAATGAAAAGAACATAAGTATGATGATTTCAAAAACAACAAATTTTATCAACAACCTAAAAAGAATAATTTCTTTCTAAGTAAAATTGATAAATGACTTAAAGAACTAAGTTTTAGAAATCAAATTATTTCAAAAAAGTTAGAAGATGAGAATATAAGAATACGAAGGCTTGTTTAACTAAACCATTTTCTTTAAAAAGTAAATTTACTTGTTTTAAGAAAGAAATTAGAAAAATGAAATAAAAATATACTTGTTTACAATAACCTAAGAAATTATAAAATTTCTCCAAAACACTTAGAAAGGAATTTGTTAAGTTTTAACGCTTTTAAAATAAATTGTTTTACAAAAATAATCGTTGAGATAACACCATTACAATCTTACATATAATGAGTTTATATAAATACTCAAAATATTTTTCAACTATATACATATCTATATTTTTGCCAAAAGAATTTTTGAATAAAATTGAGTTTGGAAATTGTTTTGCAAAAACTGGGATTTCACGTTTTGGTTTTGTACCAAGGCTTTTGGGAATCTAAATGATCTTTTATATAGAAAATAACCTTAGCAATGGATAGATCTTTTCGAATAGGTAGAAATCGGTGTATTATATACGAAATTCTGAGTTAAAATGAGCAAGTTATGGCCATTTTAAGTTGAAATTTCACTCTATATGAATTTTGATGAACCTAGTAACAATAGAGTTTCAAGTTAAAGTAGAACTTCCAAGAGATAGTTATTTTGGGTATTTCTCTTGTTCAGGTGATGCGGAGGCCGAGTACCTGTATCTCAAGGATTTCCTTGACTAGAAGTATCCGCACAAATGACCGAGTGAGTTTATTTCTTACATTATGCACTTATGATTTTGCTTGTAAAATTGTGGCATTAGAATTAAGGAAAAGATAAAATGGAAAATGCATGTACTTTATATACTTGGTTGAAATTACGATTAAGTATATCGAGGCATGAATTGTTTATAATGAATATTTGATCTAGTATAAGATTGATTGTTTGTAATTCTATGATCACCCACAAATTATTTAATTATGGCTTGAGTATGTAACTAAAATAATTCATGCATGTCATTGGGTGAGTTCATTGCATTTATTACTATTCCTTTGGTTGGACAAAAGCTTAGTAAGGAGATTCATAGAGTCTGTAATTTCTATAGAGCGACGAGGCATCGTCCAAATTAACTAGCAATGAGAAAACATCCGAATAAAACGTATTTGGCAGCTATATAGTAGCTCAAAATAAACTACAAATAAGTTGGATTATGTATTTTCTTTTGGAAAGATAATAAACAAGAATTATCATGGCATTATGTGGTATGATAGCGGCCTATTCGGTTCGGAACACCTAACCATCGAATGGAGGGGTAAATCCGTTCAAACATATGATTCCCGGAAAATCATATGTATTGTTTGCCCACGTGCTTACGTATTTCATATGGTTGCTTAAATAAACTTGTTTTGATTATTGGATGTCGAGTGTTTATTTGTGGAAACAAATCTTACTAAGCTAGTAGCTTATATCATCTTAAATATCATTTGCAGCTCTCGTATCTTTGGTTGGAACCAAGAGGTTATTTTACCAGGTAATGCTTCCAAAGCTAAGACCTTATGGATAGAAGTGTAAGCTAGAGATAGATGTGGATTTTAAGAGAAGAATAAAAAATGTAAAATCGTGTTATGATAGACTCTTTATCAGTCTTAGTTATCTTTTATAGGGGAATGCCTCTTAATGTTGTAAAGACTCCTTAATAGTCTCTTTATGAACCTTGGTTATATTGTTATAATTTATTTCCTTAATTGCTATTGTGTATAACTGTTTAAACGGCATGATCCAAAGCTTGGTCCACTACGATAGCGATGGCACACCTTAAACTTGATATTGAGACTTTTGGGATGACTAAGGTTGTCATACTTAAGCCTTAATATTGAGTGTGGTGGACTATCGCGTTTAGGGTACCAGTTGGGGCGTGACAAAATGCCTGTTTCACGAGAATAACATAAGCAGTCGATAAGTTTAAGTCATCAAAGAATCATCTCTTGTATCGTCCTGTGAGCGAGACCATCAAAGGAATCAAATTACAATCAAGAGACAGACAAAGATACTCAATCCAAAGGATAGCTACTATGAATGTGCTCTATCCTGATGGAGTAAACCTAATGATGAACGGACCTCACCAAGTGGTCTAACAAGTTTAAAAGCTTCTACAAGAATTTGGTAAGTTGTTTTGTTAAAATGTATTGCTAGATCTAAGTGTTTCAGAAAATTAGCTCAAGAAGCAACACAAAGCATGAAGAATCAAGGACATGAGAACATGAGACCCAGTTCAAAAGACGATTCAGAACATGAATCACCTCCGCTCAAGAAGTAACCCAGTTCAAGAAACGGTTCAAAACAGGAATCACCTCTGCTCAAGAAGAGATCCAGTTCAAGAGATGGTTCAGAACATGAATCAACTTTCTTAAGAGGCGATCTAGTTCAAGAGATGGTTTAGAACATGAATCATCTCCACTCGAGAAGCCACCCAGTTCAAAGCGACTATTTAGAACATGAATCGCCTGTGCTCAAGAAGCAATTTCACCTTGATCAAGAAGTAATTCCCGTTCTCGCTCAAGAAATGGTCCTATCTCTGCTCAAGAAGCAGCTCTATTTCAAGTATGAACTCAGTACATGAGACTGAAACAAGAGATGGTTCAGTACATGAAGCATCTTCGCTCAAGAAGCGGTTCAATCCAAGGAGCATTTCAGAACATGAAAAGCTCTTATTCAAACAATATCTCATTTAGAAAGCATGAATCTTAGATAAGTTAAAATCAAAATGAGGTCTACTTTATCTTTGTGATAAGATTTTAACAAACCTCACCACAAAGAAAGGTAGCTGTAGACATGTCATTTTGGAAAATTATTAAATTGTTATTAATTATATGTTAATATTAAGGCTAAGTTAAAGAATTAGATTAATTTTTGTAATTATAAAGGGATTAGGATTAGAAATGAATAAAATTAGCAAAATAAATCAAATTGTAAGAAATAAATATGATTGATATAATATAAGTACAGATATAATATCATATACATTGCATTATTATCTAAAAAAAAACTATTCTTTCTTTCTTCATTAGATAGCTCGTAGGCCTACTTTGGGCTAATTTTTAGCCTAATTTCGGATCCGATTTTGACAAACTGACTGTACATGTAGAAAGTAGGCATAGAGAGATTTAATTTGGTACCTAAAACGCGTATTTTAATCAAGGGAAAGTACCTCGAATTTGGATCTAAAAATTGGGAAAAACTCGTTTTTCAACTTTCCTAAAAAATTCAAAACGCGTCAAAATTTATTTTTGAGGAAAGTTTGTTGATTTGGGTTGTTATAATATGGTATGTCTAACATTGCTTTTAATTAAAAAGTTATAATCAATTGGAACCAATTTTTCAAATTCGTATAAGAACTTACCTTAAAAACACTAGATTCGAAATCAGATTAAATTGGCAAGACTTGGACGTTAATTTACCATCCTAACACTGTAAACAGGACTCACACACTACATTTCGAAAAAAAAAAAGGTCTGACACTTCTAAATTCTCTCTAGTTTTTTATTGCATTCTTAGTTTTATTTATTGAAATTTGGGATTCAATATTCTAACTTCATTTTTGTTATTTTGCAGATGAAAAAGGGATAATTAGCGAAATCTAACATCACTAGAGTGCTACTGAGGCAGCTGGAGTACCACAATTGGGGCTTCGTCGACCACCATCGACGGAGTCCAATCCGACCAATCTCCACTGAAGCCTAACTTTGTCGGTCACTAACCTAAGAATCCAACTCGTCGGTCGTTGTCATCATCCAATTGTCCCTGTCCTTGAGCTGCTCCAGGTAAGTTTGCTTCACCTGTTTTCTTATTTTCTAATAATATAATAACAACAATAATAATAATTTAGGAACGATGTACGTGAATCACCATCATATTTTTATATGAATAGATAAATATATATATACATGTACTATAATAATATTTAATAATGATGCCATAATAATAATAAAAAACTGGTTATAATAATAAGGATAAAAATTCCTAGTCAAATTAAATAATGTTATATGTAGTGTAATGTCCAATTAGTAAGAATAGAATATGTAATTAATATTACTTTGTCTTAAAATATTCTAGATAATGATGTTATTTTCCAAATTGTTATAAAATCAACTTTCTCCTTAATGTTTGCTTTCCACTATGATGTTTGACATGAATATGACTCTTTTCCATGATACTTTATCATTCTAATAGTTTGATTTGGTTTGTAATGTCTTATAGCAGAATCTTTGTGAATACTCATAATAAATAGATTATTTTCATAATGATCTAAATTTTTAAAGTCACATGTGTATTGTTTAAAATGTGATTGAATATCCTTTGTCATAATCTAGTGACGATTTTAGTTACGATGCCTTTGAATTTCGTTTATAAAACTATGATAAGATTTTGTCTTCGTTGATGTAACTTCAATAATGTACAAGCCTTGATCATGTCATGAATATGAATATACAGTTTAATTTTGTTAATGTTAGCATGTTGATACTTGATAATCCTTATAATAATTTTTATTCTTAATAATATGTTGAGTATTTGATATAAGATTTAGGTGATATGTGATTGTGTTTCCAAAAAAAAAAAAAAAATTCATCACTTAGGAAAAGCTTGGTTTTCATAAAATTGTTAAAACCTAATCTAATAGATTAGGGCTCACATGCAAATCGATTTTTGTAAAATTAATAAAATATAATGAATTTAAAATGATAAGATTTTTTTAAATTTCTAAAATTAACCAACAAGCAAAAATTTTCATTAAAAGAACTACGTGTGGTCTGATCTCGATTAGCGGGTATGTAGGCACTTAAATGAGCAACTTAAAATATGTAAAAAAAATTATTTTTGTGAATTTGATGCTTGATTTATGAATATTGATGTTCTTAGTTTAGTTTGATTTGTAAAAGTTGTTTGGTTTACCAAATTTGTCCATATTTGCAAATAGCTTTAAAATTAGTGATTAGATCCTTATAATAAATCTAGAATTTGAAATTAGGGTTTAAAAGAAAGCAATTTGAAATTGAAAAGCTATAAGTGGTAACCATTTAGGTTTTAATAGGTTAGCCAACAGACTCAAGTTAATTTTTGGTTTTTGTTTTCTTTTCAAAACGATTTTTTCATGGATCAATAGCAAAACCGAGATCAACCTATCCCTTTGATCTTGGTTTATATGTTTTTTCTTGATTTTAGTCGGGTAACGACTCCAAAATGTTTTCAAAATTCAAAATTTCCTTTAATTCTTAGTCGAGGATTCGTATTAAATAGGTTAGGGTTTAATACGAATCAGGTTAAAAGAAATTGAATCAGAAATCAAAATCTAGGCTCGACAACTGCAAAAATAACAATCAATTCATTATTAGCATAAACTTTTAAAAATAAAACCAACAAAAAATAAAAGCTAGTGCATAGGATTTCTTAATTTTCCTAATGATGTCGTTCCCTAGCAATGGTTCCAAGAACTTGATGTCCTTTGATTAGAGCTCTCAAGTTTTATAATTTATAAACCTAATCTTCTACTCTAACTCGGTCTTCATAGGTAAGTGTACCTTGTTTTAGTAGTATGGAGTAGAGTATAGGGTCATGTCCTCTTATTAGAGCTATACAAAAGGAATGTTTTTCTGATTTTCTTATCTATTTTGCACTCACCCTGTGCTTAGGGTTTCATGAAAAGTGAGCATGCATAATACAAAAGATACTGAAGTGGTAAATCTATTATAACAAATTTTATCCGAACATGATGCGCATAACAAGGTCGAGTTGCAGCCTTGATCGTAGCCTCAGTTGTAGGGCATGGGTAGAAGTTGTTTTAAGTTCATTTGAGCATGATTACTCTTTGTTCCAACCGTAGGTTAAATTGCGACTTCTGTCGATGGTCTCAATTGGCTTTATTTCCATTTTCTTTGCCCTTGATTGCAAATGTAGGGGTCGTGGTTTGATCCTCCCTTGTTGTTTTTGCTCCAAGCCTTAATCAAATAACGTTGTTTCTTCCTTTAGTGCTTAATGGAGCTGAAACTGAACAATAACAACATAGATCTATGGGAATTTCATACAAATGTTAATCAGATTAAGCACAAATTCCCATGATTTGAATAGAGTAAAATTCACTTATCAAACTCCCTCACACTTAAGCTTTTGCTTGTTCTCAAACAAATACTCATTAAAAAGGACAAGAACAAGAGCAAAGCTTATAAGGATAGGACAAAATTCATCAATGGTACTAAATAAATTTCACTTCAAAGATTTCATCTTCTTTTAGCTCACATGTCTCTCTTTCTACCATCTAGCAACCTCTGTAATTATCGCATATATTACCCCATTCAATCTTACTATGACATGTGCTCAGGTTACCTATGCTTGAGTTACCAAGTTAATCTAGGTAAGTTAGCCTTTACCCTTGATGTTTAAACTAGATCCTAAAGTTAAAATTGAATTAAAGATAAAACAAAGTAAAGAGAGAATTAGCTAACTTTATCTACTTACCGTAGAAGTATAAACTTTTCCACTTACCCCTCTAAGTAATCATAGTCTAAAGAGAAAGCATATACATCAACTCGAAACCTGAATTTTCTTTCCCTTTATCTTTTTTTCTATTTTTTTCTTTTAGAAAGCTTCAAAGAGAAAGGTTTTTTGGCATCTTTTTTTCTTTTCCTCTAGAGAGGTTTTTGCTCTCTATCTTCTCGCTTTATTTCCTTAAGAGGGAGAGAACTTTCTCCCTGTTTTTTTTCATATGCCTCTTTGAGAAATTTTATTTTGTTTTATTTATTTTTGAAACAAGGGAAATCATCAAGTTTAGAATATCATTTGAACTTTCAATAAAACGCTACAAAGTTCATCAAAGCTTATGAAAAGAAGAAAATACTAGTTAATAAGTTTAGAATTTGACCAATAAACCTTTACTAAAGACCTTACATCAACAAGAACTCTAAAATTCTAAGTTAAAAAGCAAGTAAGACTACCCACAAAGATTTGTCTAAGAATTCTAGCATAGCAAAAATGGCACGAATGCAAGAGAATGACAGTTATTGCTAAAATTACCTCAATCACATGCTGGTTTACTTTAGACAAAATAGAAAATTTTTCTCAATTTTTGTACTAGTTCATTATTTTCCTATAAGTATGAGAGGAATTTTATCATTTTCGAACATAATTTACTCTATTCAAATTCAGTTTCATCTTTCTTAACCCTTCCTCTACACTTGTACTTGATATTGTCCTTGTAAACCCTCAAAGTTTTGTAGTCAATTAAGCTTAAACCTTAATTAGAAAATCAACCGGAATCATAAAGTCAACAAAACCCTAGTCAGTCGTAACTGTTCAAATCCGGCATCTCCGTTTAAGTAACCCTAAGAAAGTAAGTAAGAGATTAGTATGTAGAATAGTTCGTAATAACCTGAGAAAGCTTAAAAGTATCATATTAGTTAAACCGAGTTTCGTTTTGAGCACTTTCGGACATAGTTTTCAAAAAATATGTCCCGGGGCTCAAATTAGTAAAAATATTCCGAATATACCGTTAGACTCGTAAAAATATAAGGTTTTCAAAAATATCAATTTCATAATTTTTCAATAACTAAAAATATCAGCTATCGCAATTATACGCGTATTTTCTTACTACCGATACTTAAATTATCATGTCTACTTTATATTACACTATTTTCTACTATTTTACACTATTTATCTATCTCTACTTTTTTTTACAACCTACTCTTACAAACCATATCTCTATTTTCTTACAATTTTCATTTCCAATACAACTTCACATCTTTCATATCTTACTTTTCATTAACAAAAATACAAAAAATAAATTTCTCTCTCTCATACTCTCAAAATTGTGCCGACCACTCCCTTCCCCATCCTCAATTTGTTTTAATTTCTATTTATTTAATTAACACAATTTTACTCCCACATTTTCCTATAAATACTCCTTCTACCTTCCACGTCCTTCACACCTTCCATATACAAAAATTACTCTCTCAAAATTCTACAAGAGTTCTCTCTCAAAGTTCTCTCAAAATTAGTCTTGATAGGTAATTCTTCTTTAGAGTTTCTTTTATGTTCATTTACTTAGTATGAGCTTAGTGTGTGTTTTCTAAACCATGAAGGTTGAAGAAAGCAACAATAAGTTCATATTTTGTTTTTGTTCATGAATCTAATTTCTTTTATGTTGCTTTTATATATATATTTATCTAAATATATCTATGTTGCTATATATATCTTTTAGAGTATATAAGCTCCTTTGTTTTTCAATTTATTTACTTTCCTTGTAACTTATTTACTTTCAAGTTGTTTTAAACTAGTCTTTCTAGTCCGAGACTTGTCCTCATCAAGTCAAAACAATTTTCGTTTTCTTTGAGACTAGTCTATTCTTAGTCCCGATATACCTTGATGAAGCTAAGGTTCCAATACTTGATTTATTTCCTTATTAGCTTATTTTTTTAATTATTATGTTTTTCTTATATTTTCATAATTTTATGATTCATATTCATAATCATGCATGAACATATTGATTTTGTCTCAACAAGATAAATGAGGAAAAGTTTTCTAAAAATAGAAATTCTTCTCTAAAAATAAAGAGAGGAAGTAATTTTTCATAAGACTTAGGATTTTGTCTTAACAAACTTTTCTAAGAAATTTAGAGGAGTTCATAAGAATTTTTGCAATGCATACATGGAAAGAAATTCTTGAGTAAAAAAAGTTTTACTAGACTTCACTTTTTCATCAAATACTAGTTGACAAACACCAAGAGTTTCTTTTCATAAAAATGGAATGATCTTAAGAAACAAGGAAATTATTTCTACAAATATAGAATTGTTATTGTTTTCAAAAATTATTAGAAACTAAGCTTAGAAAATAAAATCATTCTTTGGAAATTTAAAAAAAAAAGACTAAGGAAAAGAAAAATACTCATTTAAAATAACTTGAGATATTCTCTAGCAAAAATAAGAGGAATTTTCAAAAGTTTCATTTTTCCAAAATTTTAGAAAACTTTAGTATTAAAGATTTATGATTTGAGACAACTTCATTAGTTTCATACATTTGATATGAGTCAATAAATATATGTATATACATTTCAAAGGTTTTACAAACTATTATAGTATCTATCTCTTTAATATGAGTTTTTGTTAAAAGGAGAAATACAAGTTTTGTGAAATTCATGGTGAATCTGATCACCACTATTTCAGAGCTCAAATGACTTAGTTTAATGAATATAGCTTTAGAAATAATAGAACTTTTCAAGTAGGTAGAAAACGATATATAATATGTGAAATTCCGAGTTCAAATGAGCAAGTTATGGACATTTTAAGTTGGAATTTCCTCTAATCCGATTTTACCATGAATTTAAGATAGATTTAAAATTTTCAAAGATAGAAATTCTATGAAAGACTCATTTTAGATATTTCATCTTGTTTAGGTGAAGAAGGAACCGAGATCACTTTCTCGGAAGACTACTTCGACTAAGAGTGATCGTCATGCAGTGAGTTAATCCCTTACTAGTTACATTTCCTTGGTTGTGCTTGTAAGCAGTAGCACTAGAAAATAAGAAAAAGATAAACGAACAAAATTGTGTGACTTGGATTCATGACTGATTGAATAAAAGTTAAGAATATCGAAAAAGGAGTTGATGAATAATTTTTGTTCTTTTGTATTGATATGATGAATATTGTTTTGATCGCCTTTAACTTAAAATCAACATTATTTGGTTAAACCTATATTGAAAATAATTCATGCATATCGTACTTGTGAGTCACATTTATTTCACTACTATTCCTCGTGTGGGGAAACAAGGAGTTGTAGTGGTAGCTAGTAGGAACCAGAAAGTCTACATGGGCAAATAGGAGTCGAAAAGTCTACAGGGTAAGTAGGAGCCAGTAAATCTACGAATATTGATGGTCGTATGGGCCTGTAACCACCCAAACCCCGACATGGAGGGCGAAAAATCCATGCTACACATGGTTTCCGGTTAATCTTATGTATTTTGTTTGCTCATGTGATTGGTGCATTCTCATATGATTATTTAAACACTTGTTTGAATTATGGAAATGTTTTGTAGATGGGAGTTATCTCACTAAGCTAGTTTTACTTATACCCCTATAGCTTTTTGTTACAGTATGATTACCTATGATTGGCACCAAGGAGTCCCGTTTGCCAAGTATGAGCCAAAGCTACTAGGAGTTTTTGGGAGAAGTTATATGTATTTAGTTTTGAACGTAGATTTCTAAGAAAAATCTCTATATTAGGCTTATGATAGTTATGTATATTTTGTTGATGGTTTAGTTAAACAAGACTATTTAAGACGGGGGAATGCCCCAAGAAGTTATAAGAGATTATTATCCAAATGAATTCCATGTTTATTTATATAAGTTTTGCATGCTTTTATTATCTACTTAAGTGTAATACCCTTGTAAGTCTCCTACTATCTTGGAAGCACACCTTGCATGTGATATCGAAGCTACTGCATGACTAAGATTGTCATTCATTAGCTTTAATATTATATGTGGTGACTGCTACGTTTAGGGTATCCTCCGGGGCGTGACAGTCCTCTATGTCAAAAATGATGAGAATAAAGTAGGGAAAAACAACATGTAGCATATGAAAGCAAGATTAAACAAATCAAAGGGTTAAGATCTTCCTTGAAATAGAATTGGGGGTCAAGTGCAAGAGGAACCATAGCCAAAATTCTTAGGTGGGTTTAACACCTGTAATTTGTAAAAATGAGCATAACTTCAACCACGTTGTGATCCATGAGTGCGATTGAGAGTGCCTTAGATTGCCTACAATTTGATTTCACAAATAAAGTTTTTTGGCCTTTAAAGCCCTTCATCAATCAAAATAACAGAAACAAAGTTAGTAAGAAAAACAAGTAGGAGAGATAGAGGTTGCCTCCCATAAAGCATTTGTTTAACATTACTAGCTCGACTTATCAAAATTTAACAGTCATCATCTACCAGGATCCCAAACAAACATATTCTAAATCCATGTTTCTATAATTAACAAAGTGAATTTCTTTCTTGCCCTTGCTCTATCCCTTTTAAGCTCAATTCCCCGTCACATTAATGATTCTTGATTGTGAGAGTATTGATAAATTGGTGCCTTCTCAAATTCCATGACATATCCCATAGGTTCAGGGCATAACTCTTGAAGTTCATCATCTCTTAAATTCTTAGGTATTTCAATAAATGGAGAGAACTTGATATCCTTAATATCTATTCCTTACTTAACTTCTCCAACCTTCATTTTTTTTTGTGGTAAATTCAATTTCCTCACTAATTAACTCAAATGAAATCCCCTCCATGATTTCACCTTGGTCAACAGATTATTCATTCGAGCAATGTTCAAAAACTTTCATTTCATCAGCCATATTATTAGCATCCTCCACTATCCATTCACACTTAACATGTTCAAAATCATGCACATTATATACTTGATTAAAAAGCTCTTGTGGTGATGATGTATTCAAAAAAAATATTTCTAAATTTTGAGCTAAGGTTTTCAAGTTTTCATCAACTTGCTCTTCATTACGAACAATGAAGGTAATTGAATGCATGAGGGAACATCATAAAATAAGGATTAACACATCACCATAGTTTCAACAAACAACATTTACTAAGGTTTCAAGTTCATTCTTTTGAGAATTAATAGGTACAGTCTAATAATGATCTTTATGAATCCAATAGTCGTAGTCAAGGAATTAGAATGCCCACTACAAGTTAAGCTCAATGAGAAAATTCACCACAAATTCAAGAAAAAACAAAAATATAAGAAAAGAATGGACTAGATTAATAGTATTAAGCTTTTAAAATATCGCCATCATCCCTAGCAACGGTACCAAAAAACTTGGTGTAGAGATAACAGTAGATTGAGTTTTAAAACTTATATATTTTCTTTTACTAAATCCTTATGTAGCCATAGTCTCCAAAAGGCAAATGCACATATCAAAGTAGCATAGTAGAAAGATCTAGGTCACGTCCCACAAAAAAGTTGGCAATTACTTCTACCCACTCTTTTCCTATTATTTAGTCTAACAAAAATGGAGTGAAATTTACCTAACTAAAAATCTACTAAGCTAAGCCTAGACTAACAAGTCTCATATCAAGCATAAAATAAATAGGATAAATCAGTTCACTAGGTGCTTAGGTCATGCTTCAACTTAGGTCTATTCATGTAACTCAAGAAATTATTAGTAAATGTCGTGTTGAATTCTTGAATTGTCGAATTCACTGATGCAAGTTAATGCCTCTCTTAAGGTCAAGAACTCTAAATCTAGATTAGACCATCAGAATCTCTTCACATGCTATCAATAACCTAAATCCACATAAAGATAAAAAATCCTTTGATAAATTCCCATTTTAATGAATTTAAAATCAAGTGACAGAAGTTTTCATCACTTCTATCTCTAGATAGTTATGAGCAACCTTATCAATAGCCTAGATTTATTCATTAAAATGGTTTCTCAATTTATTTTAACGAAATTAGACATGAACCCATATCGTGCACTATACAAATTCAAGATATAGTAAGCTCAAGCTATTGAATGCAATAAATCAACACTGGTTCAATTTAAGCACAATAGAATTACATGAAATTAACCTAAGGATCCACTAGACCTAAGCTAAATCAACTACCCTTCCATGGATATAACAGTACAAATTAATAGTTCAAAGAAGTAATTGAAAAGCATAATGAGATAGAGCAATAAAATCGTAATCCTTAGTGAATTGAAACAATGAAAACCAAAAGCTATTGTGAAACCTTAAAAATCTGCATTAGTCAACGGAACCCTCTCTAAATTTCTCTCTCCATACAAAAGGAATCTTTTCTGATTTTTTTCTTTTTACCTATATCCTACTTAACCTCTACTTAGGGTTTCATGAAAAGCGAGTATTTATAATACAAATGATGATGGCATGGCAAATCTATTATAGCAAACTTCATCTAAACATGATGCGCATGACATGTTCGAGTCACGGCCTTGTTTGTGGCCTAGGTTATAAGGCAAGGTAGAAGTTGTTTTAAGTTCAGTTGAGTGCGATTACTCTCTGTTCGAACCGTAGGTTGAATCACGACCTTGGTTGATGGCTGTGATTGGCTCTATTTCCATTTTCTTTGACCTCAATTTCAAATATAAGGGTCATGGTTTCATCCTCCCTTGTTGTTTTTGCTTTAATTCTTGATCAAATAACTTTGTTTCTTCCTTTAGTACTCAGTCGAGCTAAAAAACAACAAATGAACGATAATGGCATAGATCTATGGGAATTTCATACAAAAGTTAATCAGATTAAGCACAAATTCCAATTATTTGACTATAGTGAAATTCACTTATCGACAGTCAAGTCCAAAGAATCCTCTATATGATTCGCATGTTCAAGTCTAGCATTGACTTCATCTCTCCTAGTTGATGGCTTACCATTACATGACAAGGTAGAAACTTGTTATGTTACATTCACTATAAATATCATAATATGTTGAGTACAACCTTGGGCTTAACTTCAAGTGTACTTGTATTTGTCATTCAAAGATGAACAGATTGATAAGCCATCAAGTTATATGTTTTTTTTCTCGTCTCATGTATCATTGATGTAACCATTGATAAAAGTGTAATGTCTATGGACTTGTACATTGATCAATGAAAGAATATGTAATGACATCATTCCACTTCTCAAGACTATGACATACTTCCATTTTTTTTCCCTTATATTTATGCTTGTCATGAGTAAAGAAACTTAATTCAATGCCATAACCAAGTCACTACAAAGTAAATTCAAATAGAGTTGCTTCAACACATCTTAATAGCTTACACATGGATAGCCCACAACTTAGCATCAGTGATAGTACTATGAATTAGAACTACTTCAATTCCTTTTGCAAATTGGCACCAAACAACGTTAGTTACCATGGAGTGCTTACTTCAATCATTCGCAAAAAAGATGTTACTTACAATTGCCAAGACTATTATGAGTAGAGTGGCTTCAACTCATCACAGCTGCTATCACTTTAATCTCTCAAATGACATTGCAAAATGGGTGTTACACCTATTGTAAGATTAAGAGCACTTATTTTTACTAAGTAATTGAAGCTACATGATCATCACAATCATTCATAAATGAGGTTAGACAAACACCGATTGTTTAGAAAGGCATTGTAGTTATCATGCCTATTGTGGGGTCGCTTCAACTCATCATAGCTGAGATCGCTTTGATCTCATGAATGATTACTATAAAAATGGGCTTAGTGTCTGCCGCGCACTAAGGGGCAAATGTTTCTATGAAGATATTGCAACTACCATGATATAATCACTTTGATCATTCATGGATGAGGTCACTTCAACCTTCATTTCACAAAGAAGGCATTATGGCTGCAAAGTTTGCTATTGAGTCATTTTGACTCATCATAGTTGAGATTGCTCTAATCTCGTGAATAATGTTGCAAAAATGGGCATTGCACCTACCATATGCTCAAGAGTAGAACAATTGCAGCTAACATGAAGTATTTGCTTTGATCATTCATAGACAAGGTTGTTTTGACCTTAATTCTACGAAAATATGTTACAACGAGTAAGCTTGCTATGGACTCACTTCGACTCATTACAACTGAGATAGCTTCGATCTCATGAATAATGTTGCTGAAATGGGCATTGCACCTGCTACATACTTAAAAATAAATGCTTCTAGTAAATAATTGTGGGTACCATGAAGTGTTTGCTTTAATCATCCATGGAAGGGTAGCTTCAACCTTGATTAATTACGCTGCTAAGCCTACTATGGGTTGCTTCAACTCATCATAGTCGAGATCGCTCCGATTCTGTGAATGGAGGACATTAGAGAACGATATTAGCTATATCCATGTGCTTATAGATCATAGTGGCAATATTCTTTCATGATGATTATCAACATTAGGGAGTAAGGTGAAAATGTTAGCTACACCTTTGCTTTCTTAAGTGCAATTCATCATGGCAGCGATGATAGTTGTACCATAATGGCTAGAAAGTTCTTATCTATAAGACATATTGCAATTATTTAACAACATAAGAGTCAAACAAGCATCTTAGCTACATTTGAGCACCATGGGCTTATGGTAGCAATGCTATATATACCATAACAACATTCTTGAGTTTCAAAGAACTTCTCAAGACATTCAGTACATAGTCCCCCATGAATCATTACAGCCAGCGGCTAAATTAACATATCAAATGTATGCCTTTTCAGTCAAAGACTTGGAGAACTCCTTGAGCTTAAGCTCATCATCGAGTCCTTTATTGTAAATTTAAAACTTGTTCACTCAACTAGATACTACCAAACATCAAGGGAATGACACTAGTAAAAGATATCACTTGCATCTGTCTTGGGTTTTCTTTAAAATTCTTCCTTTGTCACATAGGATATAGAAGAAAATGAAGTATTTAACTCCCAGTTGATCCGTAAGAGTAATGCTATAAGGTATAGCTATACCAAATGTAATAAGCCTCTTCTCCAACGACAGGCATGAGAACCTTTGGAGTTAGAGGCAACGGTAGTTACAATCACTCTTGCTAATGTCCTCCTTCATCTTCAGCAGTAGGTACATTAGTTTACTCTTGTTGAGCATCATGTGGGACCTCATGCTAAGTACCTTTTTGAATAGCAATAGTTGTCACAACACCAACCTCTTGTACCAACGATGCGAGCAAAGTTATCTTAGGAAGCATGCTTCCCAATGTAGCAATAGCAATTCCTGCCATACCTACAAGAATATGCATGAAGACATTAAAAAATTAGTTGAGAGCTTGAGTATTATCTAGCATAGTGCATATCATGGGCACACTATGAACAGCAAGAGTATGCATAGCTACAGAAGGGCATAGTCTTCTACCACATAGGTCTGCTAACCATATCAAGATGATTGTCCTGGTCTTGAGGGTTTGCTTCTTATCCAACTCTCTTATGTTGATATGTCATTCTTATCAAGAACTCACTCTTCCCTAATGGAATCACCAATCATTGATCAACCTGAAAGGAATCTTGCAATGATGACACATGTACAAATATTGTAGAGAGGTATGAGAAGAGGAACAGGCAATCCCTATTACTTGAGTACATAAGTGCAAAAAAAGATTAAATAAGTAGATTCGATTATTCTTGACTGTCCTTTACAAAGTAGATCCTTTGATCTTTTGTGGAGAAGTTCCAACAGAGTTTCTATGTTGCTCTCAACCTTAGCAATACGCTGAATGATCCCCGAATGAGAATAAAAGTCTCTATTTATAGATGTAGGAAGTTAATGCTAGCCTTTAAATCATTGCAAAGGATCCAATGGCTAAGATTGAAGCCTTCTTTTCTTTAGTAATTGGCTAGGCTTGTAAATTGGCTTGAAGAGTGCTTATGGGATTTTATAACATAAAAGAAGCTCATTATTTCGTTAAAAAAGCCCATTTTAAATATAAAAAGGGTTTAATCCTTATTTTAGACCACATAAGCCTTATTTTAATCAAGCAAAGCCCAATTACTCTAAAAAGATATTTTTAGAGTATATTTTTCTCATGTGAGAAAACTAAATAAGGCTAAGAGTAAAATAAACTGGTCCATGATTCATGTTCTTAACCTACCAAACTGAATTTCCTTATGATATCCCTTTTTAGACTTAGTATTCTAAATCCTATCACTAGCCCAAAAAACCAGTCCATGGCATTAAATTGGACTATAAGCCTAGTTACTGAAATAGTGCTCTACATATAGATATATATATATATATATATATACCAATTTATGTGCTATGTTCAAGTATGGTTTAATCTCTGCTATGCCTTTGTCAATAATCTTCTATGAATATCTCAATAGTTAGATTAATATATTGTGATTATAAGAAATCTATAATTAATAATGATATACACCTAAAAAATCATTTCAATAAATTAAGCATCATGTTCAAATGTAATTCCTTTAACAAAAATATGTTTAATTATGTGACATGGCTAATAACATTTACTAAAGAAAATGTGGAGCCTTCCCTTTTATCAAAATAATAGCAATGAAGAGATAAGAAACAAAATTCGCTATTGAGTGGGATAAAGAAGTAAAAGATTCACCTCTTTTAATTAAAAGAGGCAAGACTTGCCTCTATGTTTCCCTTATGTAAATGTCGCATGAACCATTTCTCTCATGCATGCATTTTCATTTTCACAAGTCTCACACTCTCCCTCTCATGCTCTCTCTCTCTGTATTTTTTTTTTCCACTGCTCCACCAACTTTTAAAAATTGGCATCTATTGTGGTGCAAGTTGCCTTTTTTTTATCTTTTTTTTTTCATTTTATTCAATAATTATTATTTTGTTATGTTATTTCTTTTCCCAAGTATCCCACAAAAGAACTAAGATGTTTATCTGTCCAGACTAACACGTTTTAATTGCATTTTGGAGGTTTGTACTGTAAGTCCCTAGATTTTACGATAGTTTTATGAATAATTTTTAGAGCCGAAAGTCAAATCATAACCCTCTAACCAACATAGGTCAACAATAAGTTCTAGAGACCCTAAATCTAGAAAGACCTCCTTTGAAACCTTAAAATAATAAAAACGAGATAACCTAAATTGATAATTCGAAATTATGTCATATAACTCAAAAAGATCAGATTCACCAAAAATTTGTTGTTTCGAACCCAAATGGGATTAGTTTCCAAAATTAGGATACCAACACGCAATACGAGAAAAATATTTTGACAAACAATCTAGACTTTTAATGTGGTAAGAATTCATATAAATATCAGATACAATTTTTACGACTCTTAAAAATATCCGATATAGCCTAATTACACATATTTATATTACTACCGGTAATTGAATTGTTTTATTTACTATTCAATTACTATTTTCTAGTATGTATTACTATTTATCTGTCTTTACTTTTCCTATCTACCTATTCTTACATTTCTCACACACCTATTCTTACATTTGCTTTTTTATACATAACTTCTCTTATACATTGCTTACTTTTCTCTTTTAAAAATAAATTTTAGCCACCTTCTCTCTCCTCTCCTCACTCCAAGCTGACCTTCTCTCTCTCTCTCTCTCTCTCTCTCTCTCTCTCTCTCTCTCTCTCTCTCTGTACCCTCTAATTCTTTTTTTTTATTTATTTAATTAACTCTAAAAATCGCTCTTCAAAACTCTATAAATACCTCCTCGTACATTCATTCTTTACACATTCACTTAAACACATAACAAAATTCTCTCAGAATTTCTCTATAACTCTCATCCTTCTTCCTCATTCACCTTCATAAATACATCCATACACGCACACACCCATTTCTCTTCTCAAATTTTTCCTTCATCTATCTCTAACTTAGGTAAACACTAAACACCCTTTTTAGATTATGTTAACATAATATAAAAAAATGTATATTATGTTTCCACATAAAATTTTCATGATGCATATGTTAGGGAATGGAAACATAGAAATAAAATGTTGTTCATGTCTTGTTAACTTCATGTTCACGTTTATATTATGTTATTTTATTGTTTATAACCTTAACTTTGCATATGTTTATCAATATATGTAATATATATATTTATAGGGTATAAATGCTTACTAATCTAACTTTTATTTAATGCTCTTATTTCATTGCTTATATATTTATTTCTTGCTAATAAATAAGACTAGTCAAATTCTAGTCTTAGACTTGTTCATTTTCAAGTCAAAATAAAAGGAGACTTGCTCATTTTTAAGTCTAGGGGAGCCTTGAATGCAATCTAAGACTCCCATTGTTGTATTCATGAGATTGAAATTATTTCAAGTCTCGAAAAGCCTTGAAAAATATCTAAGACTTCCATGATTTTCTTTCTTTATGATTTTCTATTTTTGATGACTAGAATTTATTCAAGTCCTAGGAAGCCTCGATGACAAGCTAAGACTCCCATAATTTTATTTGATATTTTTTTTGTATTGTTAATTATATGTCTCTTATTTTTATATGGGTCTATGCTAATAATTTTATTCTTGGTATAATTGCTATATTTTTACTCATGTAAGTACATGGTCATAAATGATGTTGTTATTATAAAATTCTCAAAGATTTTAATATTGGTAATTCCTTATTTTGTAAATTAACTTTCAAGAACTTTATTTTCAATAGTTAGGAAAATTTTTCTTTGGGAATAAAATAATAAAAATAGGTACTCAATTAAGTTTTTGAGATATCAAATGAGTTTTTCCTAAAATGCAAATGTTGATAATTCTTTATTATGCAAATATTATCCATAAATTTATTCATAAGACTTAAGCAAACCCTTTTATCAAAAAAAAAAAAAAAATTACTTAAAACAAGTCTCTCGCATGATTCTTTCTAAATATAAAAACTAAGCATTTTCAAAGAAGTTTCCACATAGAATAAATTTTATCTGCAAAACACATATAGATTCATGTTTTGGAAAATAATTATTTAAAAGAAGTTTAATATGAAAATAAAATATTCATGACTTCAAAATAAATATAAATCTGTAATTTTCTTTAGTTAAGTTTCATATTTACAAAATCTAAGAATCGAAATTTTAATTAAAAACCAAACTTAAGAAAATTCAAGGGAAAATACACTTAGAGTATTATGTCATAAATAAGTAAAACCCATGTCTTGTAAAATAAATTGTTAAATGAAATTTTTTGAATAAATATAAGATCTTTAAGGTTTCAAGGTATATATTGAACTTTGATTTTTGTTAAGCCACATGTTTACAAAATTTAAGATAACAAACTTTATTACAAATCAAAAGGTGATTTTTCATAAAACTCAACATTGTGACTTTCAAAAAAATTGTTTGACAAAATTCTTATTTTGGAACAATGCCCCTAAGATCATGTATATACTAAGAGTATTATCCATACTAAATGATTTTTAAAGATAGAAGCATTCTTATGATTTCTATAAGTGTCCAAGTAAAGTAAAACTTTGAAATATAAGAAAAACAAGGGCTGTAATGTTTTAGATGCAATCTATACCAACCTATTCTAAACCCTTAATGACCCTAAATGTTAATAATAACCTTAGAATAGGTAGATCTTTCGAAGCAAGTAGAAAAAAAACTACTAATTTGTGAAATTCGAGTTAAAATGTGCAAATTTATATCTGTTTTAAGTTGAAATTCCCGTAACTGAGAAAAGTGACGAGAATAGTAAAATAGAACTAGAGAATTTAGATAGGATCTCTATAAATGCTCATTCCGAGTGCTTTTTTTGTTTAGGTAATGAAGAACTCAAAGCTTCATACCCTGAAGACTATTACGACAAAGACACGATATGGCCGAGTGAATATACCTCCTTGTTTTACGTAGTTATATTTGTGTTTGTAGTTTAGAAGCACTAAAAATAGGAAAAAGATAAAATGGAATATACATTTGGACATCATTATGGGAAGTGATTGTGATCATGGTGTTTGTTGAAAATAATCTAAGCATATCGGAACTTGAATTGTTGATAAATTAATTATTATCTTTATTCTATGTTAAAGTGTTTGCGAATATCTCTATGATCGCCCTTAAAATACTCTATACATATGCTAAGAACAAATTAGCAAATTGATTATGCATATCATGAAGTAGGTTGCATTGCATTTGCTACCATACCTTTGGTAGGACAAGTAGTAGTTATGGTAGTAGGTTGAAAATCATCAAGTTTTTGAGGCATGTAGTAGCTCGAAAGATTTGCAAAAAATATATTTTCGAATTGTGGTCGTATATGCCGTAACCTCTAACCCTGAATAAAGAGTGTAAATTCATTCAAACGTATGGTCTCCAGCTAACCATGTCTAATGCTTGAACATGTGGATGGTGCATTTCGTATGCTTGATTAATAATGACTTGTTTGATTGTTTTTATTCGGATACGTTATTATGAAATATTCTCACTAAGCAAAGTTAAGCTTACACCCCTTAGATATCTTTTGCACCATCCATACTTATGGTTGAAGCCCAGAGAGATTTTCACTCAGGTATTGATCAATTGGCCTAAGAAGCATTTGGAAGAAGTCTATAGTATAATTTTGACATAGACTTCTATGGAAAACTCCTCTTATAAATTTATTTTTGGAAGATAGCTTCTGGGACAATTGTAATGACTTTGGCGGTGCTATGCCCCTAAGGATTGTAAGATTTTATATTTATTAAGTTATGAAGTTATGATTTCTATTCTTGGATGCTATTAATTGATTCTTCTTAAACTACTTGGTTCAAAGGCGAGCCTTCTATTG
Organism: Combretum micranthum; assembly: GCA_024138025.1. Classification (NCBI taxonomy): domain Eukaryota; kingdom Viridiplantae; phylum Streptophyta; class Magnoliopsida; order Myrtales; family Combretaceae; genus Combretum; species Combretum micranthum. The sequence continues at coordinate 58,750 of JAMXBD010001916.1, forward strand.
TCGTGTAAGTATACCTTATGCTAGATATCAAAATTTTCGCGTGACTGAGGTAGTCATTCCTAAACTTTAATACTAAGTGTGACGGATTACTTTGTTTAGGATATCTTTTTGGGCATGACACGTACTATGTCGCTTAACATGAATTGATCTACCAAAACTTCTTGCTCATATTTTATGTGAACTTTCTTTTGTACCGCCTCAAATTTATTATGGAATATGATTTACGCTGGAGTGGTCACCAAACAAATCATTAGAATGCAAATCTTTTACATGGCTATTTTATTGAATTTGTTTATGGTTTTATGATTCACTGTTTAAGCATTTAAATTTCTTTACAATACACTGGAATCGAAAGTAAAATTTCTATTCAAATATAATTAAGAATAAGATATATTAAAATATAATAATAATAAATTAATAAAAATTAATAATGAGACGAGACTTGTTTCTTTATCCCTTTCTGAGACGAGTTCCATCTCTTTTTGTAAAGTTATGGTAGAACAAAGAGGCAAGCTTGAGAGGTGATTTTTTTGGCCTCCCAGGGGAAAGAAAAAAGGAAAAAAATTACCTCTCTTTTTGGTCAAATTCCTACTAGTGATAGAGTCTGCTACAAGCAACACATAGGAGAAAAAAATTATAGCATGTACTTTCCATTCATTACCGAGTAGATCCTTATCCAACTCTTTAGTTGTCATATTCGTACATTAACTCTTCTCTACAAGATAATAATTATTATCTCATTTAAATTTTTTAAAATTTAAAGGAATTAAAGCATATATGACTTTAAACTTAAGATCTCATAGGGAAAAAGACAACAATTACAGAATGACCTCTGGATCTCATATTATAATTTTTAGTAATTTGATGTACCATCGACAGATATGTGTGTACGTTTGTATAGAGACCACGTATAATTTTTTTTTTTCCTTTTTTCCTATAATGAGTTAAGCATGAATTTACGATGATTAAATAGGGGTGAGTAGGCATAGGATAGCTAAGTTATGAAGCCTTACTTGTATCATATCCTATAAGATATAGGGCACCAAATCTTGCTCGCGGAACTTATCATACACTGCTTAATACACCTTATACCATGTATCATGTACCTTATAAATGGAATATGTAAATTTTTTTTCTAAATTTTAAGATTATCATAATATATATATAGCTTTATATATGTAACATTAGAAATCAACTTGCTTTCATATACATATTATAGCAAAATCACCTATGAAGTGTGGAAAAAAAAATCTAAAAGTAATTTCTTAATATCATAAATTTTACGATATCTAGAATTTATCCATGTAATAGTAGAAAAAGTAATATAAAATTAAAGCATATAAATTACAACAAAAAAAATATTATATTGTAAAATATTATAACGGGAGACACTTCTATACAAACTAGACTAAAGAAATAACCGGAACTTTTATAATACAACTTGTCTCTATAATCAATGTCCAAATGTAAAGCATTAAAAACAAAAAAGTGTCACTACCCTAAAATTTCATTGAAGTTAATGATTAGAAGAAATAAATTAGATTATTTTATTATTAATATTACGTTATACAATTTTTATAAGGTGGGCAAGGATCCCTTATAACATGTTCCTTATATAGTAGAGTATAGGTTTCGAAATAGGTATAAATATGAGATATTGTACTTATACTTGCAAAAATTCTATATTCAAACCTACCTACGCTCTTAATATATACTTGAAACGTACCCAGTTGAGCAGGGTTTGGATACATACATAGAACGATAAGATTATCTGCTAGCTCCTATGATAAAGGAGGGGAGACCATAAGAATTACCACTATTCTCAATATTTTTTAATCCACCAACAAATACACATGATTTCCAAAATTGTTCCTCAAAATCCTAAGGTAGATACCCCAAGCAACATTTTTAATATATTTATTCATAAATTTGGATAGGATTAAGTTAGTAAGTAAGACATGAAAATAATCATAACTGAGTAAATCATTTAAAAAAAAATGGCTGAGAAATATAATGAGAATTTTGATTGGGATAGCTCCAATTGACCTATAAGTAATCATTGTTCATTCTTAGAGATATAAACGAATTAAATCAGTTTACAAACTATTTGAATTTGGTTCAATTTTCACTCAAATTCATTTATGGAAAAAGGTTGAGTCAAGCTCAAACTTGTCAAGCTTCAAATATTCGAAATGTTTATCACATCAAATACGAGCTCCATGCTATTTGATTTGATTAGTTTACACATTTAATTTAGCTTAAGTCAAATGTAAATAATAATCAAGTTCACGAGTAAGATTTCAAACATCAATATTATTTTATGTATAAAAAAAAATATTTTTCTAATGAATTAAACTTAAACGAGTTAATTGATAACTTTATGTAAGAGCTCAACTCAAACTTAAAATTTCAATTCACTCAACTGAGTTCGAGTTTGATGTTGATCTTAACTTTATACCGTCATAACTCAACTCCGTTTGTAATCCATTCATTCTTAATCTATCAACTCGACCATATCTCAACCAACTCTTATGTGATAATAGCCGATTGTTTATTATCAAAAGATATATATATATATATATATATTGTGATTTCATGCCAATGGTCAGGTCTTACGATAACAATTTTGGTGTCATTTCTACATTTATCGATTATTGAACATTCATTTTTCTAGTGATAAGATAATAAAATATTGTTATCCAATATAAGTGATGTCAACCCTTTTAGATTGCTGTATAATTGTTGTAACTTTCTTTTCAAAGCAAAGCGTCCGTTTAGTTTCATGACTTGCGGGAATGTGCAACCTCTATAAACTCGATTTCTTCATCATTGGTTCATACAGATTAAATATGAATTTTTTTCGAGTTTAAGATAACAAGGAGAATAAAGTATATTCCTAATCTTGTACATATTATTAAATGTTACTTTATGTCTCATTGATAGGATCACTCAAATTTATTATAAAATCATTAAAATTCCTATTATTATGTAACTTTTACAACAATTCGTACAATCATATCATGTAAACATATATCTTATAGTCCCAATATACGAGTATTATTATGGGTTATTTAATTATTAGATGGATTTCTACTCACCGTCATATCCTTTTAACCCTGATTTGTTGCATGAAGTATGGGTCACCAACCACTCAAATGCACCACCACAACGCAAGCATTCATCACTTTTTCCCACGAAAATAACGTGCTCTTTTCTTTGTTTTACATCACCTTATGTCATCATTGCTGGGCCCCTCTCCCACTTTCCTTTTTTGCCTCCAATTATTGACTGTTTTTAAATTACCCCCTAACCCACGAAACTATACCTATATTTATATAGATCTTAATAAATATTGGCTCTGATGTGGTTTGAAAGTTTGAAATATGCCCTCATGTCAACGGTCAAACACGCTTATCCGTGTGGCTTTAATTTGATGATTTATATATGACGCAAATTATTTAATCAATGACAGATGTAACCTAGATGGAATAGTAGTTTTGTAGAAATCAAAATTATGGTCTTTTCCCCTTATCTTTAAACTTTTCGTATTACTAAATTTTCATAGTTAAAGTAACATGAAATTTTGGCATAAGGAACGTCAAAGGAGACACAAATTTAACTTTGACAAAACGAAATAAAGATTAAAAAAAAGGGAAAGAAAAATGTTTCACAGGTCCGAAGGTAAAAAATGAATAAACAAACAAACAAATAAATAAATAAAAGTTAGAGGCTTAGTGTCAACTGACAAAAAAGCGTATGTCTGATAAGAAAATGATGAAATTTATAGACTCAAAAGAGTGTTTTTGCTGATGGGGACGCTAAAAGGATTCACCTTTATTTCAATGATTTGAGAGGTTTTTCATACAGGAAGAATGCTAAATCCGATAAGATTAATTGTTTCGAGAGGGGGGTGGGGGGAACCAACTTTGAAACAAGTTGTTTAAGAAGACATTCATATAGCAATTTAAAAATGAAAATCATAACATAATATCTAAAATAAGGAAATACATAAAGGTCTTACAAATAAAAAAGGGGCATTCCCCCATCAAAAGATATAGTCCATCAAGGTCTATCGAAGCCTAAACAAAATAATTACATGGAGATTTACTTAGTAGTCTAGGTCTATATCTAGTCTTCGAATTCTTCAAAAACTTCTTAAACTAAAAGGTAATACTTGTGAGAAATAACCCGAAGCTTCAACTATAAATATGGAAACTACAAAAGGTATCTATAAGGGGGTAAGCTCTTGCTTGGTGAGAATTAAATCCACAAGTAAAATACTCACAAATCAATAATCAATCAAGTTGTTTAGCAAACATATGAGATGCAATCAAACACATGAGCAAACAATACATACGATTTTCCGGGAATCATATGTTTGAATGGATTTACCCCTCCATTCGGTGGTTAAGTGTTCCAGACAACGAGGCCATAGTTCGCAAATGATACTTTTGTAGTTTTGTACAGATTCCTACTAATCACTAAAATATAGTTAATTCAAGTGCCCACTCACTATTTAATTACAGGCAATCAAAGCCATAAAATAGAATTTCGGGTTCCTCAACCTCGTTACTATGTCTTTGTCCCACCAAGAGTATAGTAATGAATGCAAGTGACTAACTACGTGTTATGCATGGATCATTTTCATTTAAGCAGTCAAGGCATAATATTAGACAATTTATACGTGATCATAGAAGTTGCAGACAATCATCCATATACAAAATCATACAATGTTTAATTAATAATTCTCGCATCGATATACTTAACACAATTTCAATCATGTAAGTAAAACACATGTACTATCATATTTTTATCTTTGCCTAAAGCCTAGTTCCATCAAACTACAAGCAAAAGCATAAGTATAAGAATGTAGGAAATAAACTCACTCGACCATAGCAGTAGAAGCTTCTAATCAAAGTAATCTTTCGAATAAGGTACCTCGGACTCCACATCACCTATATAAGAGAAATACCTAAAATGAGTATTTCTTGGAAGTTTTACTTAAACTTGCAACTCTCTTCTACTAAGTTCGTTAAAATTCCTATAGAGTGAAATTCCAACTTAAAATGGCCATAACTTGCTCGTTTTAACTCGGAATTTTACATATTATATACCATTTTCTACCTACTCGAAAAGATCTATCCATTTTTAAGGTTAAGGTCATTTCATTTTCTAAAAGTCACGGTACAGATTCAACACAAAAATCTCAGCCTTTGTAAAATAATTTTCCAAACTCATCTTTATTCAAAAATTGTCATGCTCCAAATGGTACCTTAAACGTAAACAGTCCATCACATGCAATACTAGACTTAAGAATCACTACCGCAGTCATTTGGAAATCTTGTATCAATGTAAGGCGTTCCCTTACGACAATAGCATACTTGTGCAATTGGAGATAGATAGTTTAATTTGATAGAAATAACATCAAAATACAAACCACAGATATTCATGATCATTTACAAAAACTAAGGGGCATTCCCTTACAAAAGAATATCAAGTCCAAGTAATAGTTTTTGACATCAGCTCGAGTGTTTAAAGTTTCCTATAGAAGTCTATATAAAAACTAAACATAAACTTCTAGGGGAAACTCCTATTCCTGCTTTATCTGAGTTGGTCAATTCCTGGGACGAACCATAGATGGAAGCTGCAACAAAGAAGCTAGGGGGTATAAGCTATGCTAGCTTGATGAGCAAATACTTCAAAATATATGCATCCAACAATTTCATACAATCAAGTTGATTTAAGCATCCATATAAAATGCAACAACAACATGGGCATACAAGACATATGATCAATTGAAAATCATATGTTGAATGGATTTACGCTCTCCATTCGGGGTTAGCAGATTGATGAATCCTACGATACTACTTTGAATATACTATTTCGTTTTATGGTTCACAGGCAATCCATTATCTGTACCATTTTATGGCTCACGGGCAACCCATTTCATTCATACCGTTTATGGATCATGGATAACCAGTCATGATTAAATGCACCATCCCCCATCAGGAAGTGATTTTATCCATATTACTTACTAATCTGAATAATCGTTAATGCAATTTAATAGGTATCTAACCAATTTGCAAATACTCATAATCATGGCATATAGACATACATCAATTAATCACCCGGTTTCGATATACTTAGCACATTTTTCTCAATACATCAAGATAGCATACATAATATCGTAATTACCATCATGCATTTCCATTTTTATCTTTGCCTATCTTTCTAGTGCAACTACAAATTACAAGCATAATACAGAATCATAAATGGGAATTATGACTCACTCAATCATGGACATCGGTCTCTATTCATATAATCTGGGGGCAAGGATCCTCCGATTCGAAATCACCTAAACAAAGAAATACCAAATGAGTATTTCAAATCATTACTAATGACAACTTATCAAACAAATCTTTTAAGTTTGTAATTTTCGTGGTTAATGAAAATTTCAACTTAAAATGGACATAACTTAGTCATTTTAACTCAGAATTTCACAAATAAGTAGTCGATTTCTATCTACTTCGAAAAATCTATCTAATTATAATGTTATTCCTAAGTTTTGAAAACTTTTAGGTCTTCAAAAGCTCGGATCAGTAGCTAAAAACATGTTTCCAAAATTGTTTTGTGAAAACTTATATTGTTCCTACCATGTATATTAAGTGTACATGCAATATCAACAAGTCATTGTCATGAATGACATGTTATGAGCTATCTATATGTATATTATTGATGATATTTGGTTAAAAAGAATTTTTCAAAAAACTTTTACTTTGCTAAAATTTCAAGAATACTTTATTTAGAAAAACTAGTTTTGTGTCTTGAAAAATCATCCTTATTTTTACTAAAATAAAGCCTTGATGACCTGTATGCCTAATACCCTGATTGTTTTAAGAAATTTCTTCATTTAGGAGCTGAAAAATAGATGTTTAAGTAGGAGTCTTGCCTAATTACGAATTTTACAAAAATTATAAGAAATGAAAATAGTGTTTGATTTATGTTTTGAAGCCTTTTCTTGTTTTACAATATTCTTTGATTAAATTCATCTGTTTTTTGCTATAACTAAGTCCTTGCTACATCTATTCCCTAAGGCTTCCATTTTTCCATTAAAATCCTCATTTTGGAATTTGAAAATAGGTGTTTAAATATGGGTCATTTCTAAATCCAAATTTTGCGATTTGTGTTTGAGATTATTTCTTGGGTAAAAAAATTTGATTTTCTAAATTAAGTCATAATCAAACCTACTCCTTAAGGCTTCTATTTCTTTAATAAAATTCTTATTTTGGATTGAAAAATAGGTGTTTACATATCAACTTTACCTAATTACGAATTTTAAGTTCTTATGAAGTTGAAACAAAGTTCTAACTTAACTTTTGTAAACTTTTCTTATTTTGAAAATATCTCTTAGTAAAACTAGATCTAATCAAAATCATTCCCTTATGATGCCTATTCCATAAGTCATTCATATTTAATACAAAATCTTCATTTTGGAGTTGGAAAATAGGTTTTCAAAATGGGTGTCTCTTTCCATCCGAATTTCAAAAATCATTTTTTATGGACACAAAATAGATCTTGAGATTTTGGCAAATCCTCATTAAGACCATCATATTACAAGTCTTTATCCACATAAAACAAAATTTTTATGGCATTTATATACTTAAAACAAAATAGATTTATGATGACATTGATGTTATGGATGCAAATGTAAGATTGGAAGCCTTAGATCACATTCAAGGCTTCTCGAGACTAGAAGGACTAGTCTCAAAGTTAGATTAGTATGATGATGTTGTTAGATGCATAAATACAAGATAAAACATTATGATGAAGAAGTTAGTAGCAAAATATATCAACAAGAATATATATCAAAATAAAACTTAAAAAAGAGATCTACACATTATGATGGATGGACATCATGTTCAAGTGTTTCACATCCTCGGATAAAGCTCATGAGGATTTTGGTAGAACCACACATGTATGATCTTACCATTACATGTTTTATTTGTGGTAGGGTTTAGATCTATTACCTAAGAAGTGTTTGGAACAAGAAAGCTTGAAGGAAAAATTGTGTGGGTATATGTGTGTTAAAGGGAGGAGGCTCATGGCACTAAGGGAGAGGGAGAGGGAGAGAGAGGAGAAAACAAAATTTGCAAGAGTTTTGTTTGTGAAAAAGAGAGAAAGTGAAATGAGATAGGTATAAAGGGGTTTATATATAAAATGGGATTAGGGTTTGTGTAATTAAATAAAAGAAAATAAAACAAAATTAAGGGAGTGTGTGTAAGGGAGGGGGGTACTGGTTTTGGAGCTAGGAGGAGAGAGAGAGAAGTATATGTATTGTGTTGTGTAAGTTTCAAATTTAATAAGTAAGTTAAGTAATAAAATTGTATTGAAAAAGTAAATTATAAGGAATTTAAGAATAGGTTGTAATGATGTAAGAATAGATTGTAAGGATGTAAGAATAGGGTATGGATGGTTATACTTGGTGAATAGTGATGATTAGAAATGAAAAAATAGATTAGACAATTAAATTACCGGTAATAATGAAATTAAGATAAAAAGGATTATAACTGTAATTTTTATAAACTGAAAAATTCTTATAAATATATTTTTGAATTCCTTATTAAATTTTGGTTCTAATGGGTCCTACAGAATATTTTTCTATTTTTCAAGTCTCGTGAACCAGTTTTTGAAAATAGATCTCAATTGGGTTAGAAACAGATGAATTTTTCTGTAATCTGATCTTTTCATGTTTCGATATATTATTTAGGACTATATTCTAGAGCTAAGTCATTTTTATTGTTCCGGGGTTTTGATCTCAATATTGTCGGACATAGGGCTCCTAGATTCCATAGGGTTCCTAGATTCCATACTAGTCCTAGGTATTCTTTTAGGGTTTCGATTTCCAGTTCCGATTTCCAAAACCGAGCTAGGTTTGCTAGAAAAACGAGGACTTATAAAAATCCTTTAGCAAAAATATAGATCTGTCTATGATTGAAAAATTCTTTGAGTATATATATATATACTCATATTATATACAAAAATTGTTATGGTGTTGCCTCAACGATTATTTTTCGTAAAGCAATTTGTCTTGTGCTGTTAAAAACTTGAATCTTGACAATTTGCTTTTCTAAGTGTTTTAGAGGAACTTTATATTTTCTTAGGTTATAGTAAATTATTATATTCTTATTTTGTTTTCCATTTTCTTTTCTAAAAAAATAAATTTTTCTCTTAACTTTGGTCTTTTACAATTTTGCTTCTAGTGATAAAATAAAGTTTTCCAAAATTTTCATTAAGTTATTGATAACCTATAATGATTTTAAGTTATATATATTTTCCTTAAAATGGTTTTGATAAATAAGTCTCTTTCCCCTTATATTTCTATTTATTAACTTCTTTAAGAATAAATTTTATTCTAAAACTTAGTCTTTTAATTTTCTTTACCGATTTTATTCGAAAAGAAATCATCTTTTTAAGTTGTTATTAAAACCCATTGTTTTTTAATTCATCATATTTACATTCTTTTTATCATTTAGAAACTTAAAAATTATTATTTTTCTAGTGGGTTTATAAATTAGTGAGTCGATTTTATCATAACTTTGAAAACTAGTTTACTTCTTTGTTTTTATTATGAAGTTGGAAAGACTTCAATCTTAAGTTTTTTATGAAAAATTTGTATACTAAAAAATTATTTTTACTAAGCCATAGGTTATATGAAAAGAAGGTGCTTATTTTCCTTTATTTCCTTGGTAAAACTATCATTGTTGTCATTTAATAAAACTTTGGGAAAGTTTGAGAAGATGTTGCAAAAATCTATTTTCTAAGTTATTGATGACAACTCTTTATTTAGTGACTAGTTACATAATAAAAGAGTTTTAATTTCAAGTTTCTCTATTAAATAAAAATTCCACTTTAAATGTTGTTGACACAATATCATTATAATGATGCATGTATATGAGTATGTAATATGAAAATGATGAAAATATAAGAAAAGATAAGAAGCAAGATAATATGGTCAAGCATTGGAAACCTTAGCTTTATCAAGATAACCCGATCAAGTATTAGGAGCCTTAGCTTCATCAAGGCAACCCGGGACTAAATCCCAAAAAGAAAAACAAAAGCAATAATAAGAGCAATAATAGTAACAAGCTTGTTAATAAGCATTTAGGCTCTAAAATATATAAATATATATATAGATAATAATATATATATTCAAGGTTAAGTTAAGAGCATAACAAAAATAATAAGATCACAATAACAACATAATAAAATCGAAATTCTTAGCATGTGCAAAAACAAAACATAAACATATTGTTGTTTCTACTACTTATATGAGTTTTTGAGAAACAACACCATAGCCATGCTAAGTTACATGACATGGAAAAATAAATGGTAGAAAAGTAAGAATCTTTACCTAAAGAGAAAATATGGAAGTGGTAGTGTAAGAAAAGTTTGGATACTATATGTGTGTAGAAATTATGTAGGAAAAATGGGTAGTAGAGAAAAGGAAAGGAGATTTTTGGGAGAGAGAGTTTGTAGAGTGAATTTGAGAGAGTTTTAGTATGGTAAATGAATGTGTGAAAGGAATGGAGGGAGAGGGGGAATTTACAGCAATTTTTGGAGTCAAAATTGTGTAAATTAAATAAATTGAAAAAGAAAAATAAATGTGTGTGTATACAAGGGAGAGGGGCCGGTGTGAATGGGAAGAGGAGAGAGATGGAGTGTTTTGATTTGTTTTATATTTTTGTTAATTAAAAGTAATAAGTTGTAAGGTTTGATGTGAATGAAGATATATAGGAAATGTAAAAAGTAGAAATAGGTGAAATTAGTGAATAGTATAGAATAGTATTATGAATACTAGATAAGACAATTTAATACCAGTAGTAAAGAAAATATGCGTGATTAAGCTATATATGATATTTTTAGATACCAAAAAATTATAAAATTGATATTTTTGAAATCTTTGTATTTTACGAGTTTATTGGTATTATCAGAATATTTTCACCATCGGATGTACCGAGGCACGGTTTTCGATAACTGATCCCGTTTGGATCTAAAAGACATTAAAAATCAACAAATTTGATATTTTTAGGATTCCTTATATTATTACAAGCTATTATCCACTACTATTTCAATTTCATTGTTTCGGAGTTAAGAGCACGGGATTACCGGATCTAATCTACAAGGGTTTGATATATATATTGTTGACCTTGATATATATATTTATTGACCTTAAGGTTTCCGATTGACTTCCGGTTTAGAATTTAAGCATAAATCGTAGCATAAAATCTAGGGGATTACAGGAGCATGCACTAAAAAAGTAAAAGGAAGAATCAATTGCTGACATGGTGCATTAGATAGGTCGATGGCAGATGGTAGGCAAGAGTGGAACCGTGGAAGTATACCCTAAAGCATATTTGCATGAGTTCCACTTAAACATGTAGTAGAAATTTGTGGGATATGCACCTTAAATTGACATAAAATATTAGGTTCAAAAGGAAGAAAAAAGCAAGGAAATGGACTAAAGGCTAAGCTAAAGCAGGAAGATGCATTAACGCAACTAATGTTATAAGAGGTGATCAATTACAAGGATTTACACCTCACAGCCAATAATTATAGCCAGACCAATTGGCATGTGGCCTTTATAAGCTGGGGTACAACTTGTGGCTTATGGTTACGTCTTATTTGCCTACATTTAATACCTAACTTTTTTTTTTTTTGTCATGTTTGGTTTACTAGAGTGAAATAAGGTTAGAAAGAAATAGCAATTCCTTTATTTTATGATGACAAGTTGTTGAAGGTAAATAATAGGCCATGTGTAATGCCCTAAACTAAAGGCATTATAACTTGCCACGTGTCCTTCTCTTTAAAAGAACACGCTAAGGCCATAAAATTTTAAACCACCAATTATAAACATATATCTTCAAAACTCTCAAAATAAGGATACTTTGAAAACATCATAAAAACTAAAACTTGTTTATAACTATCTAGTTGGCATAAACCAAAGCCAACCTATTATAACTAATTTCATATTAAAAGTCTTTACAAAAATCTCATAACCACAAAATAACTTTTAAAAACAACTCCCCATGGTTTTAAAACTACTAATAGCTATCCAAAAACAATCTAGATATCTGCAGGATAGTCAGGTCTGTTAACGTCCTCCCCGTAGTCCATATATATATTGAATCCAAATAAATCATAATTATATCATCTTCACCTGTACCTAAAAAGTAAAGGAATGAGTGAAAACACCTAGTACACCATACCACAAATACATGCACATGAACAGGCAATAAACATTATCACATACAACTTAAAACTAATGCAACAACCACAATTTATTATCTTTAATTTAGCCAAGCAACCAACACAGTTTAGATCATTTTCAATTAGTCCTAAACCCGGAGTAACTCATGACCTCGATTCACAACCTTATATAAAATAGTTTATATACACATATATTGATGTTGGTACTCCCCACACATCGTTGTGTACCGCCATACGGATCGAAACGACTCCTAATCTATCGGAATCATTTTCAAGTGCAACTCTACAAGGGACAACGCCACACAAGGATTATCAGAGCGCCTCGTTAGTATCACACACTGCATGGTCTTTACTAACTAAAACAAACACAAGCAACACAATTTTCAATTATAATCTGGATAGAATTTAGTCGATTTATGTTTCTAATCCTACATGCACAAACAACAAGCAAGGTAAGGTCGTACCTGGATTCGCTTCCAAAACCCCAATGTCAACAGATCATCTTAAAAAGATTATAAATCCTAATTTCACCAGAATCCTGATAATTAACATATGTCAAATCAAAATTCGATTTCACATTCACAAATAAACCTCAACTAAAATCACGATCTAAAACATAAAATTTATAACATTAGATTCATACACCTGTCTTTAGGATCACCAGATAACGAAACCCTAAAAATATATATTTCTCCAAAACTCCTCCAAACCCTAAAATTCTCAATCCACACAATTCAAAAAATTTTAGAAAAAAGAAATAATTTTATATCTCCACAAGGATAAAAGATTTACTTACTAAGATTTTGATTATTGATCCTCTTTGATTGTAGAACACAAAACTCTGATTATTTAGGAAAGATAATACTTTTAGACCATCAAAGGGAATATGGAAAGATCAATTACCTATTCTTGGTTTTCTTCCTCCTTAATGCAAGATTATAGGTTGAGAGGATGTCTCAGGGTTTTCTAAGCATATAAGAGGTTTTGAAGAGAAAAGAATGGGGCTAGGTGTGACAAAACATTCATATATATATATATATAATATATTAGGGTTGACCATAAAACCCTCTTATTTATATCAAATGAACATTTGCCCTTCTTTATAATTTATTTATATACTTTAGGATTAAGGATCTAACTAAATCCTAACCAAAAGATTGAGAGGAAAATCTTACCTAGAATTGCCTTAGGTTGAGCTATGAAAAGGGAAAAAGGTTGTGGTCTATCTAGGAAACTTAATAAAATAGGAAACTACATATAAATTCGTATGTCGTAAGCTAGTAGGATTGGCCGGTAGCTTAAGTGGATAAGCTGGTGGCCTAAAATAAAAGCTGGCTGCCTTGAAAGCACAAATGGTGGACATTGCAAAAGATACACCGACCCAACACCGGTGGCCTAACTTCAATACCGATGGTGTAAATGTCCAACGTCGGTGGCCTTCAACCGACCTAAAGCTGCTCCACATTTCCTTCATGAACAACCCTCGTTTAATCAATTTCATTTTATTAAATGACAAAATTCCTCTTAAATGTTTCATTATATTAACAAATTACCCTCACTGTGATTTATTTATTGTATATTACACCGTGACCCAACTAGCCCACCACAAGTCATGCTTGAGCCAAAGGACCCACAAAGATTCCAAAAGCCCATAAATTCAACTAGCCTACAAGGAGTCATCCCCAAACAAGACCTAGACTCTTGCCTTCTCGAGGAGTTTAGTCTAGCATCGTCCTTAACCTTGACCTCCCTTTGCAAAGTCGCAACTCCTAAATAGAGACCCATACCCCCTATCACCCTTAATATGTTATGAGTTCTCCAACAAGCTACTCTCTCAACCTATTATACGATACCTATTCCAACCCCATGGGGGTGGTGTATGTGTGGGGTGGGGGTAGGGATGTTGTTCGCAGGGACATCACTAGTTCAACCACACTTTACACTCTAATTGCTCTATCACCTCATGCCCAAGTTGTCCCCTTACGTCAAGGCCAAGTCAACTATTGACCTGGGGCCTATCCTAATAGAAAAGATTATATGGGCCCTGTTGGAATCTCTCATAATATTTTGATGATAACAAAAAGGAGTAAAAGTCTTTTTAACAAATAAATAAAGTATAGCAATCAAAACCAAAACCAAAACCAAAACAAAATGATTGAACTAATCATCAGATTTTTTAGAAATTGTTTTCAGAAGGTAGTTCAGAGTCATTTTCAGAAGGAAGATCAGAAACTAAATCTGTTCCAGAACAGAAGATGCACAGAATGTTGCGAATTTATTTATACCTTATCATCTGAAGGCCTGACTCCACGAAATGAATATATTTGGGTAGTATATTCATTTTGTTCCACTAAAGTTGGATAAAATATCCAAGGGGATTTATTTCATCAATTTTATTATAAGTTACGTCTATTTAATTTTCTTGAGGAAGAAGATCGTCAGATTTTTATGTTTCACGTGGTCAGCAAATTCCTAAAGATAAGGGATATATTTACCAAGTTCATGTTGGTTCAAATTTTCGAAACGAAGATCTTTTAAAGCTTATCTTCAAGGATAAAGGATATCACTATTTTTATGGGATAGTTTGTTGAAGTATTTATCCAAATTGTTATGGATAAACATATCAAGATATATGAGACATTATCAGATGACAGCATCAACGAAATTTGGATAAAGCTAAGAAGATTATTCGGGATTGATCATACACGTAACAGACACTTCAAAGGAGGGAATTTGCCAAGTCAAATATTTTCAATTTGAGAAGAATTCGAATTGTTTTGAACGACTTCTTTGCTAGCCGTTGAGATAAAACAATATATAGAGGAAGCACAACAACAAGGAAGATATGATGAGAAGAACGAATCTTGCTCTAACTCTCTGTTGAAAGAAAAAGTCTTCGAGTGCATTTCTCTCAAAAGTCCTTGCGTTACAAAGTGTTCACAATATTTTTTTCGAAAGATAGGATATTTATTGTATTTCCTTGATTGAGTATCATTAATTTTTTTTGTGAGGTTGAGTGTTGCAAGTTATCTGTTAGACCAATTGTGAGTTATAGGATAACCGTGAGAATTGGGACAGAGTGTTTGTAGCCAAGAGGATTGGCAAGACAAGCTTGTAACTTTTGATTTTGGATATAGTGGAACAAACCGGTGTGGAATACCGGGTCCCCAACGTGGAGTTGGAAGAGAGGACTGACGCTCGAGGCGGAACCTCTATAAATCGATTTGCATTTTTCTCTACCCTACTCTTTTTATTTTCGTGCAATTTATATTGAAGTATTTGATAAACTGTCACGTTTCAGAACCTGTTTCAGAGAGTACTTCAGAGAGTTGTCTGTATTCCGCATAAAATTAAATTTGATCTGTTTTGAATTAAAATAGATATACAAGTGTGATTATCAGCTGTGATTAGTTTCTAAACAGCAAGTTTAATTAATTCTAAGTTTAATAAAGTAATCAAAAGGAAGTGAATTGAAAATTTCGAAAAGAATTTATTTTTGTGAAAAAGCAATTCACCCCCCCTCTTGCTTACATTATTGGGACCAACAATTGGTATCAGAGCTTGCCTCAATTATTATTGAGTGATCCAAGTATCATGGCTGAAACAAATATTGCAGTAATAGAGCACCTTATTTTAATGGTTCTAATTATCCTTATTGGAAAATGCGTATGGAGACTTACATCAAGGCTAATGATTTTGACTCATGGCAGGTGATTACAGTTGGAGACTATCAAGTGAACGTGACTGCTGAAGCACAATTAACTCAAGATCAAAAGAGCAATAGAGAAGAACAACAAGGCTAAGAACCTTCTTCTAACTACTATCTCACCATCTGAATTCTATTTAATTTCATCTTGCATTACTGCTAAGCAAGTATGGGATACACTTAGTGAGACCTATGAAGGAACGAGAACAATTAAAGATACTAAAATCAATGCTCTCTTGCAAAGATATGAATTGTTCAAATTCAAACCTGAAGAGAAAATTAAAGATGCTTTTGATAGATTTGTTTCTATAACTAACGAGTAGCTTCTCTTGGAAAGAAGATAGAGGAAGCTGATCTTGTCAGGAAAATACTAAGGATCTTACCTATAGCTTGGGATGCAAAGAAAACGGCCATTGAAGAAGCAAATGATCTCAGCGCTTTAACCTTAAGTCAACTCAAGGAGAAACTGATGGCGTATCAATCTCACATAGATGCTACTGAAGAAGCAGAAGGAAGCAAGAAAGCCATTGCTTTTAAAGCAAAGGAAGTTCATGCGGATGCATCAGATTCAGAGACCAGTAGCAATGATAGTGATGACATCAACTTGTTGGCTAAAAGAATTGGCAAAATTCTGAGAAGAAAGCAAGGTAAGAAATTTACTAAAAAATTCGAAACTAAGAGATATGATGCAGGTAAATTCTTCAAGGACAAAGACAAGAAAAAGGAGATGAAAGAAGAGAAGAAACAAGAAATTATTTGTTATGAATGCAAGAAGCCTGGTCACATTAAATACGAGTGTCCATCACTGATTAAGAAAATTGAGAAGTTCAAAAAGAGAAACAAAGCCTTGATGGCGACGTGGAGTGACCTTGACGAATCAGAGACAGATTCAGAGGATAACTCAGAGGATGAAAAGGATGATTCAAACATATGCTTAATGGCACAATCTGAGGTAAATTCAGAACTTGATTATGTTTCTGATGAGGATGTAATGATTGAAATGCAAAACTTATTGAAATCATTGAAAAAGGCACATGTTAAAATAAATAAACTTGATTCTGAAGTTAAATCTCTCAAAAATGAAAAGGAAGTTGTTATTCAAACAAATAGGTTACTTATGGATGAAAACGACATATTGAAACATGATAATGAAAAATTACATGTGAAAGTGAATAAATTCATGAGAGAGAATAGTATACTAAAAGAAGAGACTAAAGAACTTAACAGAAGAATAGGAGACTTATCTCAATCACTAAAGAATACGTTCAGTAAGTTCAATGAGAGTGACAAAAAGTTAAATATGTTGATTTCCTCTCAAAGAACTGATAAAATAAAATATGGCTTAGGATTTGAACAAGGTAGCAGTAGTAAGAATGTTCAAAAAACTGTATTTGTTAAAGGAAAAGAATCCTTATTTAAGGAAACATCTACAGTTAACAACACTGTAACAAAGAAAAAATCTGACAGTCCAGTCAGAGGGTATTTCAAGGGTATATCAGAAGGTACCCAGATCAGAACAGAAACTTTACAAGAAGAGGGCAAGTGAAGGAACAGGTAAGAGGATATTCTAGAAAATATCCACATCAGTTCCAGAACAGGAACAATAGATATGGGAATAGTTATTCTTATGCTTGTTATTTTTGTAATAAAATTGGCCATATTGAGAAGTTTTGTTTCTACAAGAAAAACAAGCTCATGAAACAACAAGTTATAACTTTGAAAAGAAGAGCTTGAATTTCAAAGGACCCAAACTTGTTTGGGTTCCTAAGAAGGTTTAACCCTTTGTTGATACATGTAGGAACAAGAAGCAAAGCTTAAAGGAAAATGGTATCTCGACAGTGGGTGTTCGGGACATATGACTGGAGATGCTTCTTTGTTCACAAGTATTAATTGGAAAGAAAGAGGATATGTTAAGTTTGGTGACAATAGTAAAGGTAAAATAGTGGCAACAGGTACTATTGGTCTATCTCCTCATACAATTGAAAATGTTTCTCTTGTTGTTGGATTAAAACATAATTTATTAAGTATAAGTCAATTATGTGACAAGGGTTACAAAATGATTTTCGAACATGATAAATGTTATGCTTATGACAAGAATGGAACAAAACTATTTGAAGGATATAGAAACAAGAATGTTTATTTAGTCAAACCTTCAAATGTAACTTTCGAAAAATGTTTCTTTGCTATGTCTGAAAATATAAAAATATGGCATAGAAGACTTGGTCATGTTAATTTCAATCAACTCGAAAAACTATCCAAGAAGAAAATTATTTTTGGCTTACCAAGAATAAATATAAAACAAGACATTAAATGTGAAACATGTATGAAAAATAAAATGGTTTCGTCACCTCATAAAAGCAAGAATGTAATCTCTACTAAAAGACCATTGGAATTGTTGCATTTAGATTTATTTGGTCCAACAAGAACTTTAAGTCTTGGTGGATGTCGTTTTGGTCTTGTAATTGTTGATGATTATTCTAGATATACATGGGTGTTTTTCTTAAAACAGAAGAGTAACACATTTGAAGTATTTGAAAGATTTGCTAAGCAAATTCAAAATGAAAAAGGAATGTCCATAATAAGTTTAAGAACCGATCATGGAAGAGAGTTTGACAATGCTTTATTCATAAATTTTTGCGATGAAAATGGTATAGCTCATAATTTTTCCGCTCCTTATACTCCTCAACAAAACGGGGTTGTAGAAAGGAAGAATAGAACTCTTCAAGAAATGACAAGAACTTTGTTAAATGAAAACAAAGTAGCTGAGTTTTTATGGGCAGAGGCTGTATCAACAGCATGTTACATAATAAATAGAGTGTATCTAAGACCATTAACTTCAAAAACATCATATGAGTTGTTTAAAGGAAGAAAACCTACTGTATCTTATTTTCATGCTTTTGGATCTAAGTGTTATGTGTTGAAAAACAATCTAAATATGGGAAAATTTGATGAAAGATCCGAAGAATGTTTATTTGTAGGATATTCCTTGAACAGTAGAGCTTATCGTGTTTTTAACTTAAAAACAAGAATAATCGAAGAAACTATAAATGTAAAATTTATTGAGAAAATTGAGATGATGATTTTGATGATGAAGAGAGTGAAGAATTAGTTAAAAAGGAGGATATTAGTTCTCAAGCAAAAGATGAGCAGAATTCTGAAACATCAGAAGAAGTTGCTCCTCAAAATGATACAGAAACTGAGTCAGAAGAAAACTCAGAAACTCCTTCAGAAGCTATTTCAGAAGGTATTTCAGAAAGTAGCAGAAACTGGAGGTATGTATCTGCACATCCATCTGAGCAAATTATTGGTGATTTAAATACAGGAGTAAGAACTAGAAGTAGTTTACAAGAATTTGAAAGTCATTTTGCTTTAATATCAGAAATTGAACCTAGTAATATTGATGAAGCATTAAATGATAATAATTGGATTGAAGCAATGCAAGAAGAACTCAATCAATTCCAAAGAAATCAAGTATGGAATTTAGTACCGTGTCCTAAGGATAAATCAATAATAGGCACCAAATGGGTATTTAAAAACAAACTTGATGAAAATGGAAAAATAGTCAGAAACAAAGCTAGACTTGTAGCTAAAGGATATTCACAAGAAGAAGGAATAGATTATGATGAAACATATGCACCTGTAGCTAGGCTTGAAGCAATTAGATTATTACTTGCTTTGCATGTTACAAAGATTTTAAATTATTCCAAATGGATGTTAAAAGTGCTTTTTTAAATGGTTATATTAAAGAGGAAGTTTATGTACATCAACCACCTGGATTTGAAGATCCATCAAAAGAAGATTATGTATTTAAGCTAAGAAAAGCGTTATATGGTCTTAAACAAGCTCCTAGAGCTTGGTATGAAAGATTAAGTGAATTTTTGATCTCAAATGGTTTTTCAAGAGGAAAAGTGGATACAACTTTGTTCTTAAAACATTTTGAACAAGATATTCTGATTGTTCAAATTTATGTTGATGATATCATTTTTGGATCAACTAATGAGAAATATTGCAAAGAATTCTCTAGTATGATGCAGGCTGAATTTGAGATGTCCATGATGGGAGAGCTAAATTTCTTTCTTGGTTTGCAAATTAAGCAAACAAAAGATGGAATTTTTATCCATCAAGAGAAATATACAAAACAAATAGTGAAGAAGTTTGGTTTTGAGAATTGTAAAGGAGCTGCAACTCCAATGAGCACAACTACAAGGTTAGATCTTGATCTAAAGGAAAAAGGTAAATGAAAAGTTATATAGAAGCTTAATTGGTTCTTTATTATATCTTACAGCTTCTAGACCTGATATATTGTTTGCTGTATGCTTATGTGCTAGATTTCAAAGTGCACCTACTGAATTACATTTAAAAACAGTTAAAAGAATCTTTAAGTACATTTCTTGTACATCTAAGATAGGCATTTGGTTTCCAAAGAATAAAAATTTTGAATTACTAGGATATTCAGATGCAGATTATGCAGGATGTAAAGTAGATAGAAAAAGTACTTCAGGTACATGTCAATTTTTAGGAGATAAATTAATATCTTGGTCTTCAAAGAAACAAAATTCTGTAGCTCTTTCAACAGCTGAGGCAGAATATATTTCAATTGGAAATTGCTGTGCTCAAATCTTATGGATAAAACAACAATTGAATGATTATGGAATTAATTGCAAAAATGTACCAATAAAATGTGATAATACTAGTGCAATTAATTTAACCAAAAATCCAGTTCAACATTCAAGAACAAAACATATTGAAATAAGACATCATTTCATAAGGGATCATGTAAATATTGGCAATATTAGTATTAATTTTGTCCCTACAGAAAGACAATTAGCTGACATTTTTACAAAACCCCTTGAAAAATCTCGATTTGAATTTATTCGTAATGAAATAGGAATATGTAATCCTTTGTAATTTCTGATATTTATTTTGCATTAATTGCTCGATCAGAAATTTCATTAGATTCATTTTCTTATACTCAAGTAGTCTCAATTTACAGATTCTTTATGTTGGAAACATAAATTTGTAGTTAAGAGGATTACACGGTTAAAGAGGATGAATAAAAGATATTTTGTTTTCTGTTGGAAATCTAAACAGAATTAATAACTGATCTTGTGCATCGTGCAATTTTTAACCATCGATTCTTTCTCTCTCCTTCCATTTCAAAATTTATCTTTTCTCTCTCAATCTGCAAAATCCTTCGTGTGTTGTTCAAACCCTCACGTTTTTCCTTCAACATATGGCTCCAAGAAAATCTTCCCGAATTCAATCCAAGGGTTTCAAATCTAAACCATCTAAAACCCCCGTTGAAATCTCTGTGGATTCTGACTCTCAACACAGTTCGAAATCATCTAAGGGTGTTCATGTTGAAACAACACCAAAGGCAACCGCGATAAGTCTAAAACATCTCAAGATCCTTCTTTGGCAAAGGATACTGAAAAAGAAGTGACTGAGGAAAAGAGTTCATCTGAGGAACTCGCTTCTGAATCCACTAAGGAAAAGGAAGTTGATAACGAAAGTGGTTCAGAATCGGATGCTGAATCAGAAGCTGATTCAGACGCAAAATCAGAGAGTGCGAAAGCAAGCTCTGAATCTACCTCACCCTCTCCGTCTTTTCAGAAAAAGAAAGGACCTAAGAAGGTATCAAAAAGGGGAAATAAACAGAAGGAGGAAACCCTAAAACATGTCAGGTTGGTTAAATCCAAAATCCACCCTTGTTCTTTTATCGATTTCCAATTCTTTGAAAAGAAAGGTTTTTATGCTAGTTTTTGGCTAGACAGAATAGGAGCTAAAGGGTTGTGTGATTTACGCATTGATATAATTGGAGAATTAGTTGAAGAATTTTACAAGAATCTGAAATTTGAAAATGAGACTTTGTTGATCTCGAAAGTTGGAGGAAAAAGGATCGTGGTCAATAGAAAGATGCTGATTGATTGTTTAGGTCTGTTAGATCATGGGGATGATCACGAGCTGATAACCTTAGGTAGAAATGAATCTATGCAACTCTTGAATGATGGCATTGGAAAGTTTCATGCCAAAGATATTTTCATTTCTGAATTTGAGTTATTGATAAGGTTGCTGCACAAGATTGTTATCGAGTGCATATTACCAAAGAAAGGAAGTCCTACTTCCATTTCTAAAGAGGAAGCAATCATTGTTCTGGGGATGAAGTTGCAAAAACAACTAGACTTGCCTAGGATTATCTTACGGCACATGTGGAGAAATAAAAAGCACATGATTTATGGAAACATAATCATGAAAATTTTGCAAAAACATCATGTGAAGATGCCTAAGCATGTTCGTAGTCCTCAAATAATGAAGAAGATTGGTGATAAAGTGATTAAGCACATGAGTATTTCGATAAAGGAGAAATTTTGGTACAGCATTGATGGAGCTTTCTATGTTCATCCGAAGAATCGCAAGAGAGAATTGACTCTCAAAAGAATCTTGGACGAAATAGAAAAAGAGGATCCACATGGTGTTGAAAAATCAAAGAAGAGGAAATCTGATAAGGATGCCAAAGGAAAAGGGAAGGCTCCTGTTGCAGCAAAGAAGAGAAAAAGGGATTATGAGTTGGGGACTGGGAAGAAGTTTGAGATCAAAGAAGGGCAGACTGTTGAATCAGATTCTGATTCAGAGACTGAATCAGAGGGTATTCCCTTGAAGCCACCAGGAGAGACGTCCCAACCTATCTCTCTCCAACAGATTGACAATCTCATTTCTTCTCGTATGGAAGCATTCTTGAAGAAATTTGATTTGTCCTCTGTTCAAAAATCTCCTTTGTCCTCCCCGATCCTCAAGTGGAAACCAATCCATCTGAGCCAATTTCTGATCCTGTCTTTCCTACAACAACACCTGGTTCATCATCTCCACCTGCGGCTGACATTCCTAAAGATCCAACATCTCCATCAGCTGCTGGAATCCCTCATGTTGCTGATCCTGACTCCATTCCACCTGCAGAGGATGTAGAGCAACCAGCAGAACATGTTCCAGAACCAACTCCACCAGTTGCTGATCCAATGGAACAAGTTCCTGCTACTGAGGAAACCCCTGTTGCAGCTAAAGACATTCCTGTTGACCCTACTCCTGAACAACAAGCTGCGGTTTCTCTCCTATCCATCCCTCAACAATCCCCTGCTGAACAACAAACTGATTTTTCACTATCTCCAACTCCAACTCCTGCTAAATTTCTGGCAGGAAGAAATCTCTGGCAAGGAAGAAGACATCTAGAAAGAAATAGAGTTCTTTATTTTTTTTCAGACAATTTCTCTTAGCGAATTTATATTTTGTTTTCGGTTTGTAATGAAAATATTTTTTTGTTATGCTGAAATCTCTATATTTCCTTGACTTCAATGAATTTTATATGCATAATTTCAGGGGGAGTTATTTTTTTCGATAACAAAAAGGGGGAGAAGATATATGATGAAAAACAAATCTTAAGATATCAATATAGTTTGTGCAATATGCTATGATATGAGATTTGATTATATTTGTGAGTTAGATTGATCCGTATGTATGAGTTTTGGTTAAATCTGATATGTTTTTGATATATGATATTATACTTGTTTTTAATCATAAGGTTTTGTTATCTTCAAAAAGGGGGAGAATGTTGGAATCTCTCATAATATTTTGATGATAACAAAAAGGAGTACAAAGTCTTTTTAACAAATAAATAAAGTATAGCAATCAAAACCAAAACCAAAACCAAAATCAAATGATTGAACTAATCATCAGATTTTTTAGATTTTGTTCAGAAGGTAGTTCAGAGTCTTTTTCAGAAGGAAGATCAGAATCTAAATCTGTTCCAGAACAGAAGATGCACAGAATGTTGCGAATTTATTTATACCTTATCATCTGAAGGCCTGACTCCACGAAATGAATATATTTGGGTAGTATATTCATTTTGTTCCACTAAAGTTGGATAAAATATCCAAGGGGATTTATTTCATCAATTTTATTATAAGTTACGTCTATTTAATTTTCTTGAGGAAGAAGATCGTCAGATTTTTATGTTTCACGTGGTCAGCAAATTCCTAAAGATAAGGGATATACTTTACCAAGTTCATGTTGGTTCAAATTTTCGAAACGAAGATCTTTTAAAGCTTATCTTCAAGGATAAAGGATATCACTATTTTTATGGGATAGTTTGTTGAAGTATTTATCCAAATTGTTATGGATAAACATATCAAGATATATGAGACATTATCAGATGACAGCATCAACGAAATTTGGATAAAGCTAAGAAGATTATTCGGGATTGATCATACACGTAACAGACTCTTCAAAGGAGGGAATTTGCCAAGTCAAATATTTTCAAATTGAGAAGAATTCGAGTTGTTTTGATCGACTTCTTTGCTAGCCGTTGAGATAAAACAATATATATAGAGGAAGCACAACAACAAGGAAGATATGATGAGAAGAACGAATCTTGCTCGAACTCTCTGTTGAAAGAAAAAATCTTCGAGTGCATTTCTCTCAAAAGTCCTTGCGTTACAAAGTGTTCACAATATTTTTTTTCAAAGATAGGATATTTATTGTATTTCCTTGATTGAGTATCATTAAATTTTTTTTGTGAGGTTGAGTGTTGCAAGTTATCTGTTAGACCAATTGTGAGTTATAGGATAACCGTGAGAATTGGGACAGAGTGTTTTGTAGCCAAGAGAATTGGCAAGACAAGCTTGTAACTTTTGATTTTGGATATAGTGGAACAAACCGGTGTGGAATACCGGGTCCCCAACGTGGAGTTGGAAGAGAGGACTGACGCTCGAGGCGGAACCTCTATAAATCGATTTGCATTTTTCTCTACCCTACTCTTTTTATTATCGTGCAATTTATATTGAAGTATTTGATAAACTGTCACGTTTCAGAACCTGTTTCAGAGAGTACTTCAGAGAGTTGTCTGTATTCCGCATAAAATTAAATTTGATCTGTTTTGAATTAAAATAGATATACAAGTGTGATTATCAGCTGTGATTAGTTTCTAAACAGCAAGTTTAATTAATTCTAAGTTTAAAAAAGTAATCAAAAGGAAGTGAATTGAAAATTTCGAAAAGAATTTATTTTTGTGAAAAAGCAATTCACCCCCCCTCTTGCTTACATTATTGGGACCAACAGGCCCCATTTTAATATGACCATAACTATAATAAATAGTCATTCCCTCCACCAGGTATAAGTAAGCTACTTTTATTTCACCCATATGTTTTCTTCTGAATATTCTCCTTGGTGCTCTCTGAGTGATCCACAAACTAACTTAAACATCAAAGTGGCCATGCTAAGTGACCCTTCCGTGCACCATTGATTGTTTTCTTTGATTACAAAGGCCTAAACTCTATTAGTGAAATCAATAGCTACAACATTTGGTACCATCTATGGGAAAAACCTAAATCACCTCCTCTAAGAAAATTTCATAAACCTTCAAAGCACATGATCGGATAAAACCTACATTTGATCATAAACCTACACTTTACAATTGATAATCTCCTGCACTAATCATGTCGAGACCATAACAGAGTAAGAATCAACTCGATTCAACTCTAGCACAATTGATGACCACTCTAATTGATATCAGAACTTTAAACAACGTTAATTACATGGATCCAAAGCATATCTTAGATCTCGAAAGCTTGTGCAAGTAGCTTGCACATAAAAATCTAGAAATATGAGTAAGCTAATGCTTGAGTCTAGGCCAAAATCATAGAAACTAAAGATTCAAAGAACCTACATTCGGAGGAACTGTCAAGCCCCAAAGGGTACCCTAAACGTAACAGTCCACCGCATGCTAAACAAGACTTAAGAATCACTACCACAGTTATTCAAAGGTCTTATATTAGTATGCAAGGCATTCCCTTATGACAATAGAACATATAAACAATTAGAGATAGATAGTTCAATTTGATAGGATAAGCATAAAAACACAAACCATAGATATCTTAGGATCAGTTACAAAGCATTAAGGGTCATTTCCCCTGCTACACAAGAGATTAACTATTATCTTTTAAGTAAAACCCGATCGTTTAAAGTTTACTATATCAGAGTATTCAAAACTTAATCATAAACTTCTAAGGAAACAGCTCCTAGCTTCGCATTACAAGATTTGGCCAGGTCTGGGGATGCAGCCATATGTACGGAAACTGCATTAAGAAGAAACTATAGGGATATAAGCTACGCTAGCTTAGTGAGTTTCACTTTCCAAATTAAATACTTTAACAACAATATGTCAAGCAAGTTATATTAATAATCATATGAAATGTACAAACACGTAAGCGTACAATACATAAGACTTTCCAGGAGTCTAATGTTGAATGGATTTAGGCGCTCTATTGAGGGTTAGGTTTTTCAGGCCCATACGACCATAGATTTCAATTTTTCTCATTTATATTATGGTTGATACAGGTGCCCTCCCACACACAATTTTGTAGTTGATACAAGTTCCTACTGTCACGTCACATAGGGTACCCTATACATAGCAGTCCGCCACATGCCATACAAGATTCCCGAATTACCGTCTTAGTCCTTTCGGGGTCTCATATAGATGTAAGGCGTACCTATACGACAATAGAATACAAGTCCAAATGGAGATAAAAGCTTAACTTGGCATACATTAGCAGTAGGATATAACTCATGATGCATAAATAAACATTACATTTACTAAGGGGCATTCCCCCACAAAAGAATAATTAGTGGCCTTATACGGTCATCCAGAGTCTTAAAAGTTTCCTATGGAAGTCTAAACAGAAATTTCAACTTTTAAGGGAAACTCCTAGCTCCTGTACCTGCACGGTCGAGTCACGCTGTCTAAGCCATAAGTTTGGTAGCTGCAAAAGGAAAAATTGTAGGGACGTAAGCTAACTAGCTTAGTGAGTGAGATCTTCCACAACAACATTCATTTCACAACAATTCAAACAAGTGATTTATACAAACAAGTGCATGCACTAAACATATGAGAACAACATACATATGACTAGCCAAAAATCATATGTGGATGGACTTGCACCCTCCATCCCGGGTTAGCAGATTAATGAATACTGCAGTACTAACTTTATGCCGTTTATGGTTCACAGGAAACCAACAATTATTTCGTTTTTGGATCATGATTAACCAACCAATTAATCTCGTTTATGGATCACGATTAACCAACCAATTAATCTCGTTTATGGATCACGATTAACCAACCAATGCTAATGCTCCTTCCCATTATGATATGCATATGTCTGAATTTGGCATTAATCCGAATAGTTGATTAAGTCATTTTATTCAGGTGATCAAACAATTTCTCAAACAATACATCATAACCAACTACACAACCAGAAATTATCACCCGATTTCGATATTCTTATTTTGAGTTCTCATATCATCATCAACATACAATTTCCCATTATTCCCCATCATACATATTCATTTCACTTGACCTACATTCTAGTGCACTAATTTATCAAGCACATACAATAAATGAATTGGGAAGAGAAACTCACTTTGCCATCGGTTCGCCGGTCTCTTAGTAATAATAATACGAGGGTAAAGACTCGACGTCCTCGGGTTCGCCTAAACACAAAGGAAACACCCTAATAAGCATTCTACCGTCTAAGAATACCAAAACTCTAAGACGACTTAGTGAAATCGAAAATCGTGTCATTTTCGAAGTTCTGATTTAAAATGGTCATAACTTGGTCGTTTGAACTCGGAATTTCGCAAATTTTATATTGATTTCTATCTACTTTGAAAGAGCTTTCTAAATCTGAATCTTAAATCAAGTTTTGAAAACATTTAAGTCTCGGAAATGAAGGATCAGTTCTGTCCAGCGGTTATGTTGATTACAAAAATATGATTTTCATGAGCTCTTGAGGTTCGTAAGTGTAAAATGAAAATAAATGCCATGGTAATGAATTTCCCTATCATGAATGTCATGATATAAACTCTTATGTGCCTAAGTTCTTATAAATTTTTAGATTAAAAGAATTTAAATAGTCTTTATCTTAAGGAACCATTTCATGCCATTGTTAACTAGTAGATTTGTTACACTTGGTCACTCTCACTTGTTCTAAGGATTTTCCTTAGGAAAACTCTATTTTCTTTAAGGAAATTTTTACCCTTACGTTAACTATATCCTAAGGCCTTTATTTCTTTAATTAAATTTTTATTTATAAAACTTTTAAAGTGAGTCTTATACTAGGGTGGTTCCAAAAATCCGAATTTTTGCAAACTCATACTTAAGTGGATTCTTTTAAGAAAAATGTATTTTATACTTAGAAATTTAGGTATTTATTTTATCTATACCCTAAGGACTTTATTTATTTAAGAAAATACCATTTTTGAGGTTGGAAAACTAGTATTTTCTAACCATCTATTCATTATTACGAATTTTGTTTACAAGACTTTCAACTCAAAACTTCTATTAGACTTCATCTCTTGTTTTAAATATTTTCTTTGGTAAAAACTCATTTAAACTCATGAAAAGTCATAAAACATCATCTATCACCTATAGGCTTCATTTTTCTTGTAAAATACATGTTTTGAAGTTGATAAGAGGGTTTTTAAACTAGGTTTTCCATGTCATCCGAATTTACCCTATTCCATTCCTTGAAAAGAGTTTTCCTTTTTCGTTTCATTAACTCATCTACCTATAGATCTATATACTAGCAAGATTATTTACTCAAGACAAAAGTATTGATGACCATTAATGCACAAAAACTCAAAATAAAGATGAGATCTTGAATGCCTACATGAATATGAGTGGTAAAATGATAGATCTCCTATCTTAAGTGCTTAAATAGGTTTTGAAAACATAAAAACTACATTTTTATGAAAGATCTTTTGTTCAAAACACTTTTAGATGGATGATCATGAAGCTCATGGCATAAAAGCTTGTTTAAATGCAAGATCTACTTTGTGATGGTTTGGTATTCTTGTTTTAGTATTTCCTTGTCCCTAGCAAGAGCTCATGGGGAGCTTTAAGTGGAAATACTCAAAAATATCCTAGCCATTACAAGGATCCAAGGGTAAAAGAAGCAAAGTTATTTTACTTAAGGTAAAAATAGGAGACAAATGGAAAGAAAAAGAAAAGTTTGTGAGTGTGTGTGTGCGCGCCAATATGGTTTACGGCAACATGGAGTGGAGAGGAGAGAAAAGAGAGCTTTTTCACCTTTTGGAAGTTTTGAAATGAGAAGAATGAAGAGAGAGAGAGAAAAAGTAGTTTATATATAAAGTGAAATTAGGTTAAATGAGATAAAATAAAATAAAAAAAATTGCACAATTGGATTCAAATTAGGATGATCACGCCGTCATGCATATGAAGAGAGGGGATTTGATTTTTGTTTGATTTGTTTTGATAGATTTGTACATTAAATGTCATAATTTGTAATAATTATTTAGAGACAAATAAGTATTGGAAAAGAAAATGCAATTGAGTGGTTGTAAGGATGTAAGAGTAGCGTATGCTTGTGAGTAGTAGTAAGTTGTACTTGTGAATACTAATCAAGACAACTTAATTACCGGTAGTAAGAAAATACGGAAGAAAAGGTTATAACTGTATTTTTCATAAACCGAAAAATTATGAAATTTATATTTTTGAAATCTTTATTTAATTTTGATTCAAATGAGTATTAAAGAGTAAATTTTTAAAATTCAAGTTCCGGAGCACGTTTTTCTATAACGGATCTCGGGAAGGCCCGGAATTGAGATTTTCTCAAAATCTGATCTTTTCTTGGTTCGAAATATAGTCAAGATTAAATTTTCTTATAAAAGTTTCTTATTTGGAAATTGAGGAAAAGTTGGATTTAGGGTTCCTAGTTCTCACTCCAATCTTAAGCTAGTCCGATTTAGGGTTTTGGTTTCCTGTTCTCGAGTCTTTTTTGTTAATTAGAAAAACCGGGGTTTACAACCTACCCACCTTAAAAAAGAGTTTTGTCCTCAAAACTAAACTGACGTACCTTGTTCCTCAAACGAGTCGGGGTATTTCCTTCGAATCTCCTCCTCAGCTTCCCAAGTTGCTTCCTCATAAGCATGGTTTCTCCGCAACACTTTGACGTAATGGATCTCCTTATTCCGAAGCTTTTGAGTTTTCTCATCCAAGATCTTTACAAGATGCTCTTCATATGTGAGATTCTCCTTTAGCCGAATGGGTTCCAATTTCAATATTCGTGCAGGGTCAGGCACATACTTTCTTAGTACCGATACGTGGAACACATTGTGTGCTCCTGATAATTTTGGTGGTAAGGCTAGCCGATAGGCTAAATCTCCCACTCTTTCCAAAATCTCAAAGAGTCCAATATACCTTGGGCTCAATTTCCCTTGAGTCCGCATCCTCTTTATGCTTTTAATCGGGTTTATCTTCAGATAGACATGATCACCCACTCGGAATTCAAGTTCTCTTCTTTTCAGATTAGCCCAACTCTTCTGTCTGTCCTAAGCTTCTTTCATCTTCTGTTGAATGACCCGAACCTTATCAACTGCTTCCTAAACCAATTATGTCCCAATAGCAAGCTTTTCCACATCATCCTAAAACAGAGGGGACCTACAACGCCGTCCATATAAGGCTTCATAGGGTGGCATCTGAATGGTCGAGTGGAAGCTATTATTATAGGCAAACTCAATTAGAGGTATGTGATTGTCCCAACTTCCTTTAAATTCCAAAATGCATGCTCTTAACATATCCTCTAAGGTCTGAATGGTTCGCTCAAGCTGTCCATCTGTCTAAGGATGGTAGGTAGTACTAAAATGCAACTTGGTGCCTAGGCTCTTTTGTAAGCTCATCCAGAACTTCGATACAAACCTCGGATCCCAATCCAAAATGATCTCCGCTTGTATCCCATGGAGTCGTACAATCTCCTTGATGTAGATCTTAGCCAACTTATCCAGCGAATAAGTCATATTGATCGGCAAGAAGTGTGCTAACTTTGTCAAGCGATCTACTATTACCCAGACTGCATCACATCCAGTGGAGGTTTTCGGGAATCCACATACAAAGTCCATTGAGATCTGATCCATTTTCATTCGGAATAGTAAGGGCTTAAATAATCCTCCCAGCCGTTGATGTTTCACTTTACTTGTTGACACATGGCACACTTCATAACATAATCCGCCACATCTCTTCATACCGTTCCAATAGTGGCTTTTTAAGTCTTGATACATTTGGTACCTCCCGGATGCACGGTGTAACCGGAGTTGTGAGCTTCGCTCATGATTTCCTTTCTCAGTTCTTCGTCTTCCAGCACACACAATCTCCCTTCATCCTAACCACTTCTTCATCATCTAGGGTAAAGTCAATATACTTTCCTTTGTATACTTCTTTGATCTTCTTTATTATTCATCATATCTTTGAGCTTCCTTGATCCTGTCGATCAAGGTGGGTTCCATGACCAAATTTGTGATTTCCATTTCAGCACTTGCCCTACAAACTCAATTCTTAACTTTTCAAATTCTCCTATCAGTTTTTTTTTGTTTTGTGATTAGAGCTGCTACTTCCCTGTAACTTTTTCGGCTCAAGGCATCGGCAACGGCATTTACTTTTCCCGGGCAGTAATTGATTCCCAAGTCATAGTCCTTTATAAGTTCCAACCACCGTCTCTGCCTCATGTTCAACTCTTTTTGCGTGAACAAATACTTGAGGCTCTTATGATCCGTGTACACCTCACATCTTTGTCCATACAAGTAGTGTCTCCAAAGCTTCAGGGCAAATACCACAGCAGCCAACTCCAAATCGTGTGTAGGATAATTCTGCTCATGAGGCCTTAATTGTTTGGAGGCATAAGCAATGACTTTTCCTTCTTGCATCAACACACATCCAAGGCCATTCCTGGAGGCGTCACTATGCACTGTATAAGGTTTTTCGGGGTCAGGCAATACCAGAATCGGAGCTGACACCAAGCGTTGT
The DNA here is from genome assembly GCA_024138025.1 of Combretum micranthum. Taxonomy (NCBI): domain Eukaryota; kingdom Viridiplantae; phylum Streptophyta; class Magnoliopsida; order Myrtales; family Combretaceae; genus Combretum; species Combretum micranthum. The sequence goes on from JAMXBD010001916.1 coordinate 90,585, forward strand.
TTCAATTCTTGGAAACTTTGCTCCCTCTTATCTGTCCACACAAATTTCTCATTCTTTTGTGTCAGTTGTGTCAGAGGTTTGGCGATTTTAGAGAAATTCTTCACAAATTTACGGTAGTAACCAGCCAACGCTAGAAGCTTCTCACTTCAGTCATTGTTTATGGTTGTTTCCATTCCACCACAGCCTCAATCTTTTCAGGGTCTATAGATATTCCTTCCCCCATCACCACATGCCCAAGAAAAGATATCCTATCCAACCAAAAATCACACTTGGATAGCTTGGCGTACAACTTATTCTCTCTTAAGGTTTGTAACGCCATCCGTAGATGCTCCTCATGTTGTTCCTGGTTTTAGAATAGATCAGAATATCATCTATGAACACAATCACACACTTATCCAATAGTGGTTTGTAGACTCGGTTCATGAGGTCCATAAATGCAGCGGTGCATTGGTTAGCCCAAACGGCATCACCAGAAACTCATAGTGCCCGTACCGCGTACGGAAGGCTATCTTGGGTACATCTTCGGGCTTTATTCTCAACTGGTGGTAACCCGAGCAAATCAATACGCGAGAACACACTCCCTTGAAGCTGGTCGAAGAGGTCATCAATCCTTGGAAGAGGGTATCGATTCTTAATTGTAACTTTATTCAATTCCCGATAATCGATACATAACCTTATAGACCCATCTTTCTTCTTTACAAACAACACCGGTGCACCCCATAGCGACACGCTGGGTCTTGTAAACCTTGATCCAAAAGCTCTTACAATTGGCTTTTCAATTCTTTTAATTCCACTGGGGCCATACGGTACGGTGCCTTCGATATTGGTTCTGTACTCGGGGCTAGAGTGATTTCAAAGTCAATCTCTCTTTTTGGTGGCAAACTGGGTAGTACTTCGGGAAATGCATCTTCAAACTCGTTTATCACGGGTATGTCTTTCTTTTCCCCTTCTCCTCTCTAACCCAAGCATCTTCTATGGCACATTTCCTCATCTTCCATCATTAGCTCAAAAGAGCTTAACCCGAAATCCCTTCGTACCGTGGTTTCCCCGAGGAAGTTTACTCTCTCCTTCTTGTGGTCGTCAAAACTTATCATTTTTCGTTGACAATCCACGATGGCTTTAACCTTACTTAGCCAATTCATTCCGAGGATAACTTCATACTTACTCATCTCCAAAACTATCAGTCGCTTGTTGAGTCATGTCCTTGGATTTCTAGCAAACAGTCCCTTATTATTTCCGGGTCGACACGACTACCTGTGGGTGTCTTAATCCTTAAGCTGGTGGTTGTCATGGCTATGGGTCCAAGCTGCTTAGCCAAGCTGGTAGTGATAAAGGAGTGGGTTGCTCCCGTGTCAAACAACACATAGGCTTCACTCTTATTCCCTTATGCGTCTGTTACCATAAACATTTATCACTACTTGATCCTAAGTACCAAAACAGCTATCTATTCCCAGGTTTCCGGATCTCAGCTTTTCCTCTTTCACAGTTTTAACTCTTTTTAAAACTTGTTAAGAAAACAAAGACTTTTATCTTAAAAGAAATTTGTTACTGACCTGTCACCAAGCCGCCATCTGCATCATCGCCTTGGTCCAGAGCGGCCAGCTCCACACCTTCTCCTCATCCTCTTCAATCATCCACTGGCCTTCGAAGTTGTATAGCCGCATCCCGTGCATGGCCGAAGCTGCACGGCTTCACCTTGCTACCAGATCGTAGGGTGTTATCATTACTCGGATTTCCATAAGGCCGAGTAGCCACACTTTTCTTTTGGGAGCACTCGGAGGCTACGTGCACTTTTTCTTTGCAAAGGAAATAGGTTACCGTCATCTTCTTCAGGCAAGCATAGACTAGATGGCCTGCCTCGCCACAGAAGTAGCACTTGCCCTTCAGCTGTGGGCACTGCCTTGGACAGTGGCTTCCCTTACACTTCCAACAAGTAACGTTGGGCCTGGGTTGGTTGGGCTTCTCACCGTTGTTATCCTCAAACCCATAGTAAGGCTTGTATCTCTTTCCTTTATGGCCTGAGCCGAAGGCATCAAATTGTCTCTTCCCGAACACTCTCTTGTCCGACTCATAATGTTTCCTCTTCTTAGCCCCTTCAATCAATCAGGCTTTCTCAGTTACCTCAAGGTAAGTTTGTAAACCCGACTCCTCTAACTTCACCCTTAGGTCTTCATTGAGACCCTCCAAAAACACTTGTTTTCGTAGTTCCTCACTGTTTTTGTAAGATTCGGGAGCATACTGCAGCAGGCGATTGAATTTGGTCTTTTATTGCTCGATTGTTCTGCCTCTCTGTTTAACATGCAGAAAATATGCACTATATCTTACTTGGAGGCTGGCAAGAAAATAGTTCTCCAGAAACTCTCGGCGAAAGGTCTCCCAACTGATAGGGGGTGCCAAACTTCTCCTTTTCGATTCCCACCATACTCTGGCATTATATCTCAGCATGTAGGTGCCATATTCCAGTCGGAGATATGGTGGAATCTCATAAGCTGTGAAATTGCACTCCACTTACGCTAACCAATCCTCCTCTTCGTCGGGCTTTCCAAACGCCCCTTCGAAGTAGCGGTTGCTTTTGATAAAGTTGGAGAGGGAACTCCTTTGATATCCTCTATGTGGCGGAGGGGGTGGATGGCGAGCATTGTAAGATTGCTCTTCAGGGGGTGAGGGGATTTCTGCTTGCTTTCCCCTATATGGCGGAGGCGGCGGAGGTGGTGGTAAGGGTGCTAAATCCCTCATACTTGGTTCGGGATTCTGCGGTTGATTTTGATTCTGGTTTTGAATGAATGCGTTAAGCAAGTTTGTCAGTTGTCCAATTGCATTCATCATGGCTGCTTGAGGATTGAGCTGAGCAGCCTCAGGTTGGTTGGCCTGAGGATGATCTTGCTGGTTTATACTACTAACTTCGTTTCGGAGCGGTTCTTGCTCCCTATTACGGTTTCTTCGGTTTCGGCTGTTACATAATGTCTTAGTGAGTTTTATTTCCTCTTTAAAGTTTCACGATTATATAAACAAAAAAATTTGATTAAGGAGTTCATAAAATTTTAGGAATAAATTAAGGAACTATAGAATTCACAAAAGATCCAAGAAGAACTAAAATTTAAAATTGTCAACACAAAAGGCTCTTAGAGCAAAAGAAATCATAACAAGCAAAAGAATTCTAAATCAAGTGATGATATGAATGGAAAGATGTTTATGCAATTAAGTGTAATGAATGTAGTCTACTACTAATGCAAAAGTATAGTGCTTACGAAACTTCTTTCTTGGAATCAAACATAATACTTCATTGATTTGATATGCCATACAAGGGTTGTATTACAATTGGGTTTACAAAATTTGGCAACACAAATCTAACCTTCCGATATTAGCTGATAACTTCAATTTAACAACATCTAGAGACATAGAAAAGAAAAGAAAAAGAAAGACAACATACTAAACTATGAAGAGAACCTAAAGCAAATTGGCATCCCGCATTGCCTACTAATCAAAAAGTACTATTGGACTCTATGGGACACTCGACTCTACTCCTCCATGGCTCACTTGGAGTCGTCTAGTGTGGCGCTAGGGACTCGTCTGGTGTGGGGCTAGGGAGTCGTCCTTGGCTAGAAGAGCCTCCATCATCCCTTCGGATGAACTGGCTTAGATAAGCCCTCACAATTAGCCTCCTCCTCCTAATGGGTCGGGCTAAGGGCTGTTGTTCCTCTTCTTCTTCTTCCCTCATCTCCTGATCTCTCACTTGGTTTCTTCCCTCCTCAACATCTCTATCATTAAATCCGTTCCTATTGCCAACTTTTATACCCAATTCTCCTCCAGCTTCATCCCATAACCTGTTCACTCTATCCTGGGCTTCCCTCATCATCTCCTCATCTTCATCTATCCTCTCTAATGGTTCTTGAACTGTCGGGTCGGGGGCTACGGCATCAACCTCGAGGGGACGCTCACCTACCGGGTAAATATACTTCCAAATGGTAGGGTCGAACTCTGGTTCCATTCTTCCATTATCAGGTATATCAAGATCTTTATCAAAATCCCATACAATCTGATGTGGTAATTGGTTGGGATATTCTGGGACTATGGCTGGAGGGGTGGGGGTTCTAGGTACTTCCTCATCTTGCCAATTTGGATCCTCCTCGGGATCCTCCTCCTCCTCGGAATCATCCACTTCATTATCCTCTTCCTCATTATCTTCTTCATTCAATTCTTCCCCTTCAACTGCTGGGGCATCTATCAATTACACTCCCTCATCTCTTGCCTGTGGGGCTAGTACTCCCCCTAAAAATGGTATAATGTCAAGATATCTAGCTTACCATACTATATGGTTTCGGGCGTCAGCAAAGTTCCACTCCCTATGGGCAAAGAGATCATCATGGGCATGTACATAAAGGGGTCCAATATTATTCCAACCTAAAGTCTGGATGGGTGGGATTTCCTTCATTCTTCAAGATGAAGGTGGCTTCTCTTAGCATTGGTTCATTAGCATACTCTACCATTACCCTTTCCAGGGTATAGATGGTTTCCAGCCGTCCATCTTCTTCTTCTGACTGGATCATACCTAAGTTGATCTATCACTGATGCCCACCTCGTATATCTCAAACCCTCTTTCCAAAGCCATACATTTCCTTTAAGGTTCTAGGTCGTTGAGCTAGTGCAAAATCTTTGCACAACACCTGTAATCTTAAACGGTCCACCATGGTCTCATTTGTGCTTTTGGTGAAATTTCTAGCCCTCTCGCGTGTATCACCTAAGGAAACCTACAACAAGAAAACTACTAATTACCCTAGCTTTAACTCCAAATTAACTTAGTTGCTTAATTTTAGGTTCAGTTTTAAATTCCATTGTCATGCTTAATAACCTAGTGCTCTGATACCAACTTAAACTGTCACGCTCCATAGGGTACCCTATACGTAACAATCCGCCACATGCCATACAAGATTCCCGAATTACCGCCTTAGTCCTTCGGGGGTCTCATATAGATGTAAGGCGTACCTTTACGACAATAGAATACAAGTCCAAATGGAGATAAAAGCTTAACTTGGCATACTTTAGCAATAGGATATAACTCATGATGCATAAATAAACATTACATTTACTAAAGGGCATTCCCCCACAAAAGAATAATTAATGGCCTTATACAATCATCCAAAGTCTTAAAAGTTTCCTATGGAAGTCTAAACAGAAATTTCAACGTCTAGGGGAAACTCCTAGCTCCTGCACCTGCACGGTCGGGTCACGCTGTCTAAGCCATAAGTTTGGTAGATGCAAAAGGAAGAAACTGTAGGGACGTAAGCTAACTAGCTTAGTGAGTGAAATCTTCCACAACAACATTCATTTCACAACAATTCAAACAAGTGATTTATACAAATAAGTGAATGCACCAAACACATGAGAACAACATACATATGACTAGCCGGAAATCATATGTGGATGGACTTGCGCCCTCCATCCGGTTTAGCAGATTAACAAATACTGCGGTACTAACTTTATGCCGTTTATGGTTCATGAGAAACCAACAATTATTTCGTTTCTGGATCACGATTAACCAACCAATTAATCTCGTTTTGGATCACGATTAACCAACCAATTAATCTCGTTTATGGATCACGATTAACCAACCAATGCTAATGCTCCTTCCCATTATGATATGCATATGTCTGAATTTGGCATTAGTCCGAATAGTTGATTAAGTCATTTTATTCAGGCGATCAAACAATTTCTCAAACAATACATCATAACCAACTACACAACCAGAAATTATCACCCGGTTTCGATATTCTTATTTTGAGTTCTCATATCATCATCAACATACAATTTCCCATTATTCCCCATCATACATATTCATTTCACTTGGCCTACATTCTAGTGCACTAATTTATCAAGCACATACAATAAATGAATTGGGAAGAGAAACTCACTCTGCCATGTTGCCGGTCTTAGTAATAATAATGGGGTAAAGACTCGACGTCCTCGGGTTCGCCTAAACACAAAGAAACACCCTAATAAGTATTCTACCATCTAAATACCAAAACTCTAAGAAACTTAGTGAAATCGAAATTCGTCATTTCCAAAGTTCCGATTTAAAATGGCCATAACTTGGTCGTTTTAACTCGGAATTTCGCAAATTTTATATCGATTTCTATCTACTTCGAAAGAGCTTTCTAAATCTGAAGCTTAAATCAAGTTTTGAAAACATTTAAGTCTCGGAAATGAAGGATCAGTTCTGTCCAGCGGTTATGTTGATTCCGAAAATGTGATTTTCATGAATGCTCTTGAGGTTCCTAAGTGTAAAATGAAAATAAATGCCATGGTAATGAATTTCCCTATCATGAATGTCATGATATGAACTCTTATGTGCCTAAGTTCTTATAAATTTTTAGATTAAAAGAATTTAAATAGTCTTTATCTTAAGGAACCATTTCATGCCATTGTTAACTAATAGATTTGTTACACTTGGTCACTCTCACTTGTTCTAAGGATTTTCCTAAGGAAAACTCTATTTTCTTTAAGGAAATTTTTACCCTTACATTAACTATATCCTAAGGCCTTTATTTCTTTAATTAAATTTTTATTTATAAACTTTTAAGTGAGTCTTATACTAGGGTGGTCCAAAAATCCGAATTTTTGCAAAACTCATACTTAAGTGGATTCTTTTAAGAAAAATGTATTTTATACTTAGAAATTTAGGTATTTATTTTATCTATACCCTAAGGACTTTATTTATTTAAGAAAATACCATTTTTGAGGTTGGAAAACTAGTGTTTTCTAACCATCTATTCATTATTACGAATTTTGCTTACAAGACTTTCAACTCAAAACTTCTATTAGACTTCATCTCTTGTTTTAAATATTTCTTTGGTAAAAACTCATTTAAACTCATGAAAAATGTCATCAAACATCATCTATCCTATAGGCTTCATTTTTCTTGTAAAATACATGTTTTGAAGTTGATAAAGGGTTTTTAAACTAGGTTTTCCATGTCATCCGAATTTACCCTATTCCATTCCTTGAAAAGAGTTTTCCTTTTTGGTTTCATTAACTCATCTACCTATAGATCTATATACTAGCAAGATTATTTACTCAAGACAAAAGTATTGATGACCATTAATGCACAAAAACTCAAAAAAAGATGAGATCTTAAATGCCTACATGAATATGAGTGGTAAAATGATAGATCTACTATCTTAAGTGCTTAAATAGGTTTTGAAAACATAAAAACTACATTTTTATGAAAGATCTTTTGTTCAAAACACTTTTAGATGGAATGATGCTCATGGCATAAAAGCTTGTTTAAATGCAAGATCTTTGTGATGGTTTGGTATTCTTGTTTTAGTATTTCCTTGTCCCTAGCAAGAGCTCATGGGGAGCTTTAAGTGGAAATACTCAAGAATATCCTAGCCATTACAAGGATCAAGGGTAAAAGAAGCAAAGTTATTTTACTTAAGGTAAAAATAGAGACAAATGGAAAGAAAAAGAAAATTTGTGTGTGTGTGTGTGTGCCAATATGGTTCACGGCAACATGGAGTGGAGAGGAGAGAAAAGAGAGCTTTTTCACCTTTTGGAAGTTTTGAAATGAGAAGAATGAAGAGAGGAGAGAGAAAGTAGTTTATATATAAAGTGAAATTAGGCTAAATGAGATAAAATAAAATAAAAAAAATTGCACAATTGGATTCAAATTGGGATGATCACGCCGGCATACATATGAAGAGAGGGGATTTGATTTTTGTTTGATTTGTTTTGATAGATTTGTACATTAAATGTCATAATTTGTAATAATTATTTAGAGACAAATAAGTCTTGGAAAAGAAAATGCAATTGAGTGGTTGTAAGGATGTAAGAGTAGGGTGTGCTTGTGAGTAGTAGTAGGTTGTACTTGTGAATACTAATCAAGACAACTTAATTACCGGTAGTAAGAAAATACGAATAAGAAGGATATAACTGTATTTTTCATAAACCGAAAAATTATGAAATTTATATTTTTGAAATCCTTATTTAATTTTGATTCAAATGAGTAGTCAAGAGTAAATTTTTGAAATTCAAGTTCCGGGGCACGTTTTTCTGTAACGGGTCTCGGAAAGGCCCGGAATTGAGATTTTCTCAAAATCTGATCTTTTCTTGGTTCGAAATATATTCAAGAACTATATTCAAGATTAAATTTTCTTATAAAAGTTTCTTATTTGAAAACTGAGGAAAAGTTGAATTTAAGGTTCCTAGTTCTCACTCCAATCTTAAGCTAGTCCGGTTTAGGGTTCTAGTTTCCGGTTCTCGAGTCTTCTTGGTTACTTAGAAAAACCGGGGTTTACACCTACACCGCTACCACTTCAATTCTGGCCATTAAGTCAACATTCGAGTTTACAGGCCCTCGTTGTCCAACTATTATGCCTTCTTCCCATAAAGGTATAATAACAAATGCAATGTGACTCAACATATGGTATGCATGGTCAATTTGATTATAAGATCATGGCATATTAATTAACGATTTATAGGTGATCATAGATATTGCAAACACTCCAAGTCTATATTAAATCATACAAGGATTTACAACAAGTCTATTTCGATATTGTTATCATCAATTCATTCATATAGAATTCACATGAACATTCCAATTTTGTCTTTCCCTAAATCTAATGCCACTATCATTACAAGTACAATCATAAGCATATAATTTAAAGATAGTGAACTCACTTGCTGTGGTCTCCGGTCTCTAATGGTAGTGATCCAGAAACACGAATTTCCCCCAATTCCAAAACCACCTAAACGAAGGAAATACCCCAGTGAGTATTTCATATCATAACTAATTCCAACTTTTCAAATAAATTCTTTGAGTTTGTAATTTCTGTGATAGTTGGAAATCCCAACTTAAAATGGCCATAACTTGGTCATTTTAACTCGGAATTTCACAAATGAGCTATCGATTTCTATTTACTTCGAAAAATCTATCTATTTATGATATTATTCTTAAGTTTTGAAAATGTTTAGGTGTCGAAATGTTCGGACCATATTTGTTCAGTAACTAAAATTTGCATTTCGGAAATTGTTTTGTGAATTTTGTATTATTTTTACCAAGTATATTATGTGTGCATGCATTGTCTACATGTTATTATTATGGATGATATGATATGAGCTATCTATATGTATTTCGTTAATGATTTATGGTTACAAAGAAGTTTGTGAAAACTTTTACCTTGCAATAATGTCATGAACACTTGTTTAAGAAAACTAGCTTTATCTCTTTGAAAATCATCTAAAATTTTACTAAGGTAAGGCCTTGATGACCTATATACCTAATACTTTCATTATCTTAATAAATTTATTCATTTAAAGGTTGGAAAATAGGTGTTTAAATGTGAGTTTTGCCTAGTGACGAATTTTGCATAATTTTTTAGAATGAAAATATTGCTTGATCTCAGTTGGAAAACTTTTCCTTTGTATTAAGTTTCTACTTTGATAAAAACACATTTATTCTTATAAGAAACAAGTCTTTATTATATATTTTCCTTAAGGCTCCTATTTTTCTATTAAAATCCTCATTTTGACATTTGGAAATAGGTGTTTAAATGGGGATCATTTTTAGATCCGAATTTTGGGAAATTGTTTTTGAGATTAGTTCTTATGAAAAACTCATTTAATCTTTCTAAAATTAAGTCCTAATCAAATCCAATCTCTAAGGATTTCATTTCTTTAGTAAAACTCTTGTTTTAGGTTTGGAAAATAGGTGTTTTCTTGGCACTTCACCCTAGTTACGAATTTCAACATTCCTGTTGATGTTGAAACATAGATCTAACTTAACTTTTATAACCCTTTTCTTGTTTTGAAAATTTCTCTTAATAAAACCAAGCTTATCTTATAAAAATCAGTCTTTTATGGTACCTATCACCTAAGCCCTTCATTGTACATGTAAGACCTTCATTTTGAAGTTGGAAAATAGGTTTTCTAATGGTTCTTTCTCAAGATCCGAATTTTAAAAATCACTTTTCGATAGAAACAAAATGGATCTTGAGTTTTGATCAACACCTTCCTTAATAATATCATATAGCAAGTCTTTCATGCATGTAAAACAAGTAACGATGTCATTTTAACTACTCTAAACAAACTACTCATGTTATGAATGTAAATGCAACAATGACAATATGTAGATTAGAGTAACAATGAAGATATATGCACAAAATTTCCATAAGAATAATATATAGCAATAATATAGCAAAATACTAGTATATCTACTTTAATAGTAAGATCTACAAATTGTGATGGTAAGGATATCATGTTTTAATGTTTCCACATCCCTAGCATAAAGTTCATGGGGATTTTTAGTGGAACCACACATGTATGATCTTACCATTACATATTTTTATTATAGTAGGATCAAGATCTATTACTTATTTAGTGTTTAGAGAAGGAAACTTGAAGAAAAAAAATGTGTGTGTGTGTGTGCTTGAGGGAGGGGGTCACGCCAAGAGTAGAGAGGAGAGGGAGAGAAAAACTTTATTCCAAAAGTTTGTTTTGTAAGAAAATGAGAGAAAGTGAAAAAGTAAAAGATGAAAGAGATGTTATATAGGAAAAGAAATTAGGGTTTGTATGAATAATTAATTGAAGGAAAATCAAATAAATGAGAGAAGGAATGGGGGAGAGGGGCGCCAGTTCCATGAAATAGGGGGAGAGAGAGAAATTTAATTAATTTGTGTAATAAAATTCAATTTTAACAAGTAACTTTAAGTACTAAAATATATTGGAAAGGTAAATTTATAAGGAAGTGATGTAAAACTGTAAGAATAGATTGTAAGGATGTAAGAATGTAAGAATAGGGTATGAGTGGTTGTACTTGATGAATAGTGTGAAAGAAAGCAAAAAGTTGATTAGATAATTAAATTACCGATAGTAATAAAAATACAATAAAAAGTTATAACTGTAATTTCTATAACCTGAAAAATTATATAATTGGTATATTTAGAAATATTATGAAATTACGAATCTAAAGGTACTAATATTATATTTTTAATATCCCTAGCCTCGGGACATGATTTTCAAGTTCTGTATCCGATCGGGCTCGAAATAGGTCGAAAATCCACTCATCTGATATTGTTAAGCATCCCAATATTAATATGAGCCAATCTACACTTCCCACTCATTTTTCAACTTCTTGGTTTGAGAACACAGGATTACCGGATCCAAACTACTAGGATTTCCTGAGGTTTTGTTGACTTAGGATTTCCAATTGACTTTCCGACTTAAGGTTTATATTTGGAGTAACTCGTTTCTAATCTTCTGGGATTTCATTCTTGGCATTACTAGACATAAGGTTTTTAGGTCCGATTAGTCCAGGGGTATCTTTTAGGGTTTTGGTTTCCGGTTTAAAATTTTTTCGAAACCGAACTCAGGTTTGCCAAGAAAACGAGGGCTTATAGGAACAAGCCTCTAGTTCTCAATGGAGCAAATCATAAACCCATTTACAATCGAGATCACATAGAGCATCACCTAGAAGGCACCATTGGCATACTGCACTTCACCGTAAGCTAATGCCTCTATCAGTAATCATTACTACTCCTCAAAGCAATCACCAAATGTCCAACAAATGGCCATCAAGTCGTAGCCCCAATCGAGGCCACTTTTAGTACTCAAGAAGGCACCAAGTGTTTCAATGCCTAAGGCAAACCTCGATTGATCATTATGAAATTAACGATGATTGTTTAAAGGCAAACCGTATAGGTCCTAACTTGATTCGAACACACAAAGACAACATGCATCCGCTTCTACCAACAACCGTTCAACTAAGCTCCGATAAGGAATAAGCTCTGGCGGAAATCAAATATATGATAAGAAGGCTCTCAAGCATCAAAGAGAAATTCAAGAATGGATCAACCGCGAAGATGATCCTAGGCAAAATGTCTATCGTTACTACGATCCAATCTAATGTACCTCCCACTAAAGCTCAACTTCCAAATATGGAGTCATACAATAGGACCAATGACCCTAAGGACCACTTCACTCAGTTCCAATCCACCATGGCGATTCATAACTTTTCGGATGCATTTGTTGCAAGACTCTCTTAGCCACCTTTTGTAGTGCTACTCGAGTTTGGTTCAATAAACTTGCTCCCTCCACTATCAGCTCACTAAGATCTTTGTAGCTCATTTCATGGCCAGCAAACCACTTGAGAAGAATGTCCTATACCCCTATACAATGTGACAAAGGCAAGATGAGCCCCTTCGTGATTACTTAGTTAAATTCAACAAAGTGTGTTTGGAGATCCCAAACCTGATTTAAGGAGTGGCTCTCAAAGTCATCAAGGAAGGAATCCTTGCTAACAATCCTTTCTTTGACTCAATCTCGAAGTGCCAACTCACCATATTAGAGCAAATAATAGAAAAAAAAAACATAGAAATACATTCAACGTAAGACACTAGAAATGCCAAGAAAGGAATCAAAGCTAAAGTCAAACTCGCTCAAGCTAACCACAGTTAGCATTAAAGTTGGGCATATGGGCTACGGCCCACGGGATGGCCCATTTATCAGCTTAAAAAGTGGGTTGCGGCCAACTTTTTTTGGCTCTTTTAAAGGCAGGTCAATTTAGCCTGGCCCATAAAATGGGTTGGCCCACGATAAGTTGGGCCGGCCGGCTGGCCAATCGTAAAAAGAATAAAAAAGAAGAGGAAAAGTTTAAGAATAAAAAATAATAATAATAAACATATTAATGATTGTTGACTATATGTTATTGTGGAGGATTGATTAATACTATATAACACTAAAATACATAAATATTTCAATTTTCTTAGAAATTAGCATAAAAATAAAAATAAAAATAATTCATTTTAGTACATAGGCCAGCCCGATTAGCTGCAGGCCAATGCAAGCCAGGTTTAAGCCAAGAAATTTTGACATATTTAAAAGTGGGCCAAAATAGCTCAGCCCTTTTAACCCAAGGGTTGACCCAACCCACCCTTTTAACCCGTATACCCACCTCTAGTAAGCATCGGAGAAGGAGCAAATAAAGGACCGCAATAGCTCTAACATCAAATCAATGCGAGTTTTAATCATAGAGATAATGACAAGAGAAAACTCCTTCCACATGTACAATGAGTTTACATTGTTGAAGTTACCAATGCACACCGCATTCTTAGAAGTGATGAATCAAGGTCTCCTACCTCCTCCTCCTCCTGTAAGGCCCAGTTCGAAGCAAAAAGAGTCAAAGAAATATTCCTAGTATCACCGCAATAGAGAGCATGATATGAAAGATTGCTAGTAGCTAAAAAGCACTATTGAAGAAACCATGTAGCGAGGTTAGTTGAAGAAATACATCAACAATGCTACTACAAAGCTTGAGCCCCCTGCCTAGAAGAGGAGAATCGATGAGAAAGAAAGTGACTGATGTAGGCAGATCGTATCAAGAATAATAAAATAAAACCCATTGTAATCCTACGATCGAGTAAAGGTAAGCGTACCTATCTAGTAGTATAGGATTAATCTCGGGGGTCGTCCTTAAGGATCTATGGGCAAGTACTAGTATTTCCCTTTTACTATTATCCAGCCTAACTTATCAAAATGGCTATACTAATTCTAAATTGCTAAATATGATTAAACTAATTACTACACAACCTTAACTAATGATATGAGAGCTTTTCTTGGTTTTTTTTAATTCAAATCACGAACAATGCCCCTAGTTTTGATCTACTCTATCCCTTTTTATCCTTAAAATGTAGATTCAATTGAATTTTTTTTAGTCTTGAACTGCCAGGTTACTTAGCTAAATTAATTACTCTCTTCAAGTCTATTAAATCCTAATCCTAATTGAAGAAGTGAGAATTTCTTTCTCCACTAATGTCAATTTAAAAGTGCATAAAGCTCATGAACCCTAATTAAAGAAAAATTAATCTTTAGTGGTAGAAAGTTAGAAAAGACCTATTTCTAAGTGAATTAAGCATCTTCTTTACTCATGAGAGATCTCTTCCATTAACTAAAATCTTTTTCTAATTAAAAAAATCAAGTTTATATCCAGGCCTAAAACCATCATAAACAACAAAATAAATCATGAAGTAAATTTAAGACTAAAATTTTATTCAATCAAAAAGCAACTTTGTATATAAGGTTAGGGATTCACAAAACCTAGGGCATATAAAATCTTTTTCCATGAAATGAAAAAGTAAAACAAGAAATTTAGAAGAGTTTAGAGATAGCATAATCAATAAAACCCTTGAAAACAATCGTTTGTGACTCCGGATGTTTGTGCAGCAATTCTCCATTTAAAAAGACAAAATCATAACTTTTGCAAAAAACTCACGTTATCTAGTTACAAATTCTATCAATCTTACACATTCCCACTTCCCAAATCATTCTCTGTTAAAGATTTCTCAGGAGTTCTCCTAAGAAAAATGTTATTTCCCATCAAATCTTGATGTCAATGTTAAAGTGCCAACATCTTATAATTTAGTATTTTTTTTTCCATAATTTGGATAAAAGGAAGAGAATTTTCACTTTACCACAAGATTCTTCGATTATTCTTCAAGAATTCATATTGTTGTTGGGAAGTGAGAGGGAAATTTTTTTATCATACATTAAAAGAATGCAAAAAAATGAAGATAGTTATCTTCCTTATATTTTTAGGCAACCAATGTATCTTTTGAAATTTAATATCAATGCATTATTTTGTCTTGTTATAAAATTGAACTTACTTCTTTTTCCTTCAATATGAATGCAATTTTTTAAGGATATTTCAAATATAATGGGAGTCATCATTTCACTAACTATGCCAATCATATACCTTAATCAATAATTTGCTTCATAATTTTTCAACGCCCCTAAACTGTGGATGTCATCTCATTAATCAAATTTAAATTGAACAAAGTAACAAAATAATGCCATCTACTTTATTTACCCCTCCCCGACCTACTGCTAAGCAATTATACCAACTTTGGCCACTAAAACATTAATACTTTTAATGTGTAATCCCAATATTATAAACAATGTTAGGAGACCATCCAAGAGGCTATTACAGCTAAATCAATTCATAGCTATACACCTTAAATGCACTAAGCCAATTTAAAGATTGGACCACAAACTTACCAAACAATGTTCAAAACTTAGCTCATTAGGTATTTTAAGTTTAGTGCTCTTCCCACTATCACAAACAAATATGAGTACCAATCCCAATTGGTCTCAATAGTCAACTTACTAAATATACATCTCAACCATCTTAATAACCTCAAGAGCTATCACAAACCCACAATATATAAAACATTAAAAATAGATAAGAAACAGAGAGATACAATATTTTGAAGTTGAATTGAAATATAAGAAAATACAAAATAGTAAATTATATTGTATGCTACACAAATACTATACTTTTTTTTTTTTTTTGGAAAATAATAGAGTAGCTTTTATTGATTGTAAAACTAATAATAAGTTTACATCATTGTCTTATATGAAGGAGGTTTTTTTTAATCTAATAAAAGTATTATACAACATCGGTTGGGAAAAAGAACTGACCAAACTGAATCAAATGAAACTAAAAATATGGGTTTTAAGTAATTTAGTTTAGAATTTCCTAATCCATTGATTTATGATTAGTTTAAAAGAGTAAACCAAACTAATCCATAAAATCAAACCAAGTAGTTTAATAATAATTATTATAATAAAAATAAGAATTAATATTTCATAAAGTGAATCAAATGAGATATTAACGTTTCACAAATTTTATTTAAGGTATGAACATTTGAATTAGTTTCCAATCAATTTTCGTTAAGTTTCCGTAATGGTCGGTTATGAATAACTTATTTGACTCACTTCATAAAATGTTGATTCTTTTTTTATTAACTACTTGAAATATTGATACCTTAAATGAATTTATCCTTAAACATTGATTCCTCTTTTTAATCACTCGAAATGTCAATACCTTAAATAAACTTATCCCATATATTGAGACTTTGTTATGTAACTTATCCAATATTTTTATAATGATTGATTAAAAATCATAAATTTTCTTATGGTATGGTATTTAGTATTTAATAAATATGGTTGATGTTAACTCAATAGTGATGTTTGGTTATGTTTAATGAGCATTACAAAAAGTAAATTAAACGTTACAAAAGTTTTCTAGTTAGGTTTAATAGGCGTCACTAGTAAACATTACAATAGGTGTGTTATAAAAAGTAATATGTGACGTTTCAATCATAAACACCACGGATAACATAAATGTTACAAAATAAAAAAATTTAGTAATGTTTAAACGTACTAATAACTATCTACTAGCAACATTTAAACATTACTAAATTAAAACAAATATCCAATATAATTACAATAAACATTACTAACTTGTAATTATACCCTAATAAGAAATTATATTTAGTAACGTTTTAATGTCACATGTATAAATTTTTGTAATGTTTAATTATGATATATATCTATTGTAATTTTTTTATTAATTAACATAATTTATAATATTTACACGTTTTTAAATAAACTCTTAACATTACTTTTAGGGATGATTATTTAACTTTATAATATCACTAATAATCTTAAAACTTTGATGATATCCATCACAAAAAGGAAAATTTTTATTACAATGTTGATTGTGTAGTTAATAATTTAAACATTTAAATTCGTAAATAAAAATAATATTTATCTTACATAATGAACCTATTTGAATAAAATTATTACATGACCAATATACGGAAAGAATTGGAAAGGACTGAATTACAACATTCTTAAAATTTATCTAATAAATAAACATTTATTACATTATACATAAATTATCATAGTCCTTCTATCTTCATGTTATTTATCATCATCGTAATTAAGAGTTATTAAAGAAGAAATAAACTTCCTGTTGATTGAAATTCCTATTACAGAAAATACTAAAAACATTAAAATAATTCTTTTTATTTAAAATATAATAATCAGGATAATATTATTTAGAAAGTTACCTAAATTAGATCGTAGGCTTTGAAAAATACCTTTCATGATATTTTAAAATGTTGATTTAACTACAAGAACATCACAATCAAAAGGATAAACTTTGAATCAAAACGAAGAAAAAAGTTAATGTAATGGTTGTGCTATGGGTGTATTGGAAAGGCTTATATGCATGTAAAAAGGGTTGGGTGTAAGTCATGTGGGCTTCCCCAGCGTTACCACTTCACAGTAGCATCGTCCTCATCTGCGGGCCCCGGAGTCCTTACCGGGACTCTCTCGCGCACAGCCTTTTGGAGACCACTGCTACGCATGGCGTGAAGGATTGTCCCACATGGGTTTGGCTCAACCCTTTTAATGTTGGTTGTGCTATGGGTGTATTGGAGAGGCTTATATGCATGTAAAAAGGGTTGAGCTAAACCCATGTGGGACAATCCTTCACGCCATGCGTAGCAGTGGTCTCCAAAAGGCTGTGCGCGAGAGAGAGTCTTCCCGGTAAGGACTCCAGGCCCGCAGATGAGGACGATGCTACTGTGAAGTGGTAACGCTGGGGAAGCCCACATGACTTACACCCAACCCTTTTTACATGCTATAAGCCTCTCCAATACACCCATAGCACAACCATTACAGATTATGTAATGTTGGTGCTATGGGTGTTGGAGAGGCTTTATCATGTAAAAGATGTTTCTGAGAATGGCAGATATTACAGAAGGTTTGTAGAAGGACTTTTCAAAGATTGCTAGCCCGTTGACGAGATTGACACAGAAAGAGGTAAATTTGTACGGGAGGAAGAGTGTGAATCTAGTTTTCAGTTGCTGAAGGTAAGTTAGTATCTGCTCAGTGCTAGCCTTACCAGTGAGGGTGAGGAGTA
The DNA here is from genome assembly GCA_024138025.1 of Combretum micranthum. Taxonomy (NCBI): domain Eukaryota; kingdom Viridiplantae; phylum Streptophyta; class Magnoliopsida; order Myrtales; family Combretaceae; genus Combretum; species Combretum micranthum. The sequence goes on from JAMXBD010001916.1 coordinate 108,346, forward strand.
TGTTATATACAGCGATGCCTCTAATCAAGGTTTAAGGATGTGTGCTGATGAAGGGCAGGGTTATAGCATATGCTTCCAACAATTGAAGCTATATGAGAGAGAACTATCCTACGAGCTTTGGAACTAGCAGCGGTAGTATATGCATTGAAGTTATGGAGACACTACCAGTATGGGGAAAGGTGCAAGGTATATACAGATCATAAGAGTTTAAAAGTACTTTTTACCCAGAAAGAGCTGAATATGAGGCAAAGAAGGGTTGGAGCTTATCAAGGATTATACATTGATATTCAGTATCATCCAGGAAAGGCGAATGTTAGCTGATGCTTTAAGCAGAAAGAGAGTGGAAAATCTTGCAGCTATGAATTACAACAGAACGCCATTTGATTGATGATATGAGGAAACTTGAACTGAAATAGTTACAAGACAAGTGGGTGAAAGATTGGCAAATTTAAGGATACAACCTACTCTTGTAGATAGAATCAAGATAGCTCAGACGGAATGATCAGAGTATCCTGGAGATTAAGCAAGAATGGAGAATGGTAGGGCACCAGAGTTCTACATAGATGATGAAGGTATTCTGCGGTATAAAGGAAGATTATGTGCCAATGCAAGAGATCTTAAGAGAGAGTTAAAAGAAGCACATTATTCGAGTTATTCCATTCATCCAGGAGAAATAAGATGTACCAAGACTTAAAGAAGCTGTATTGGTGGAATAATATGAAAAAGGAGATAGCAAATATGTTTCCAAGTGCCAACATTCATGATAAATAAATAGACAAAGAACGCAAGTGAGTTGAAACCTTGCCGATACCGCAGTGGAAGTGGGAACACATCACCATGGATTTCGTTACGCTTTGCCTAAGACAAGAGATAAGTATGAATCAGTATGGGTGATTGTAGACAGACTCAGTAAGGTAGCTCATTTCATACCTATCAAGACTGGGTATCGAATAGATCAACTGGCAAGGCTGTACATCAAAGAGATAGTAAGATTGCATGGGATACCTGTAACCATTGTGTCTGATAGGGACACTAGATTTGTTGGGAGATTCTGGAAAAGTCTACATCAAGCATTGGGTACCAAAGTCTTTTTCAGTACAGCTTATCATCCCCAGACAGATGGACAATCTGAGAGAACTATTCAGATTTTAGAGGACATGTTGAGAGCGTGCGCTTTAGATTTCAAAGGAAGTTGGGATGAGCATTTACCATTAGTAGAATTTGCTTATAATAATAGTTACCAAGCGTCGATTGGCATGCCTCCATATGAAGCTCTTTATGGCAGAAAGTGTAGATCACCTATTCACTGGGATGAAGTAGGTGAGAGACAGATGTTAGGACCCGAGTTAGTACAGGAGGCAATGGATAAAGTCAAGCTGATTAGGCAGAGGTTGCAAGCTGCACAGAGTAGAAAAGAGTTACGCTGACAAACGAAGACGACCTTTGGAATTTCAAGTGGGAGAGCATGTTTTGCTGAAAATTTCACCAACAAAGGGAGTTGTCAGATTTGGGCTAAGAGGGAAGTTGAATCCTAGATATGTGGGACCATATGAGATATTGGAAAAGATAGGCGATGTTGCTTACAAATTAGCCTTACCGCCTAATTTGGAAGGGGTGCATAACGTGTTCCATGTGTCTATGCTACGAAAGTATGTTAAAGATCCTGAAGAGATAGTAGCGTTGGAACCATTGGATATACAGCCGAATCTATCTACAATTGAAAAGCCAGTAAGAATTGTGGATACTAAGGAACAGATCTTAAGAAGGCGAGTAATCAAGTATTTAAAAGTGCAGTGGACGAATCAATCTGAACGAGAAGCTACTTGGGAGTTAGAAGAGGAAATGAAGATCAAATATCCAGAACTTTTTGATAATTCAGGTAACTTTCGAGGACGAAAGTTTCTTTTAGGAGGGAGAAATGTAATATAAAGATAAATAAATTATAAAGAAGGGTAAGTTTGTCATTTGTTATAAAATAAGAGGGTTCTATGGTCAACAAGTCTTTAAAAATAGTAAATCTTCAATAAATTATGATAAAGGGTAAAAGTTGTCATATGCTGAAAAATAAGAGGGTTTTATGGTCCATCCTTATAAGTTTTATTTATGTGTATTATATGGCAGGCATATAATACATGAGGTGTCCTTTCGTTTCCTGTGCTGTTATAAGAAATCCTAGGGTTCGTGTTTTTCATTTGTAACCTCCTTCCTTTGACCAGAAAGAGAGAATTGAGAGTTTTTGGGTGTTTTTGAAGAACAAAATCAAGGGAGATCAGATTTGGATCAAGAGTAAGTAATCTTGCCTTTATCTATCAAGATTCTTCATATATCGTTTCGTTTCCTTAGGGTTTTGTTTGGATTTTGAAGGGATTTTTATTGGAAACCCTAGTTTTTATCAAGATCCAATCTTTCGGGAAAACAAGCAAGGATCAAGATTCAAATCAGGTAAGTTATGTCTTTTTAATCGTAGATTTAAACAAAGGAACGATTAGTGATATATCATGTCTGTTCTTGTTGGTTTATCTATCTAGGTTTTGGAGGAAGTTGTTCTTTTTGGAGTTTTTATCTAATGATAAATGAAGAAAACCTAAGGTTTGGTTTCGGGAAGAATTAAAGGTAAGTTCTCATCCTTTAAATTAAAGGTTCTATAAAAGTTCAGTTTTATGGAGAGATTTGTCTGTTTATGTGGATTTCCATATTAGGTTTTTAGAGAAAGATATGTTCTTTTGAGTTTTTGAGGAGTTTGATAGAAGAAAAAGAAATTGCTGTTGTGGTTTCCATAAAAGGTTAGGGTTTTGGAGATTTTGATACGTTAGGGTTGTATGGGTTGAGGATTTACATATTTCTATTTATTTGTATATCAGGAGATTTGGAGATTTTGTATTGTTGTTCATAAGGGATTTGTGGATTTGGAGAAATTGTTCCTGGAATTGGAAAAGGTACGACCTTTCCTTGTTTGTTGTATTTGCTTGCAGGTTTAGTTTTCTGATTGTTGCCTGTAGGAACAGATATATAAATGAACTTAATTCTATTTGGCTTAAATTGTTTTTCTGGATGTCTTTGGCTTTGACCAGTAAAGACCTGGCAGACAGTGATACTGGTGAGGCACCCTGATGATCCTTGTGTGTCGTTGTCCCTAGTGGAGTTGCACTTGGAGATGATTCCGGTAGATATAGGTTTATTGGCAGTATGGCCGCGGGTGTTTGGGGAGTACCCATTCACCAATATATGTATATAATTATTTATTTTCGATATATGGTTGTTTTTCAGGAGTCTGAGTAACTCCAAGTTTGGGATCAGAGATCTATGATTCTGAACTGTGTTGTTTTGCAGGCTTAATGAAGATAATAATCCTGTTGTTTGCATTTAGTTAGTTGCACGTATCTATACATGTTGTTTGTGCATTTGCATATTGTTTGTGGACTGGCGTACTGGGCGTTTTCGCTCATTCCTTTCTTTTTCAGGTACAGGTGATGGAGATATTGTTTATGACTTGTCTGGTTATGACTTGTATTTTGATCATGGGGATGGCGATAGTGGACCTGACTATACTGCAGAGGAATAGGATGTTATACAGGACATATGAAAAAAAAAAAGATTTCTTGAGTTATTGAAGATTTTTGAAACAATATTTTGATTAGTTATCTTTTTGAGGATTTGAAGTATTGGTTTTTATGTAATAGTTTATTAAACAGGATTATATGTTTTTAGTTGGAAGATAGATCTTTTCTGGATTATTGTTGGCTTTGGTTTTGCCAACTCGGATTTAGTTTATATTACAGGAGATATTTGAAAGTTATAAATTACAGGTTTCACAGGTTTTGTTCCTTTTAGAGTGCCCTTAAATGTGGGTTCATGGAGATTTTTATATGTTTATATTTTGTGGTATTGAGATTTAGAGCCTTTGCGTGTCTCTTTTAAGAGAGGGACACGTGGCGGGTTGTAATGCCTTAGTCTAGGGTGTTATAGTTAACAAATCAAATAAAGTCCTCACAATCCAATGAGAGATTATGTTCATTAACAATGATTACAAACAACATTGATCATTAAATAAATATTCAATCAAAATAAAATGTGGCAATGAACAATATACATATATATAATCTAACAAACCATAGATATAGTCATATCTCAAATTCCTTTGACTGTTTTGACAAAATTTCACATTTTGAATGCTAACAGAGAGAAAATCAAAATGAATATTCATAAGAAATGCATAATTAATCTAAAACTCATATAATTTAAATAATCTTTCACATAATATGATGATTTATGATAAAACACATGGGTATTTTTCTTAGATCTAATATATTTTAAATAACTAAACTACAATAAAAAGAGTACTAAATAAAAGAAAAAAGAGATCGTAATTGTAAGATACAGATAATTAATTTATAATGAATGGTAGAATCGTAATAAAGTATTGTTTAAAATGGTATTTTTATCTTTGGATAGATGAATTTGGAAACGAAGAAGTCGTGCACGAATGATCGGACGATTTTAGAGTAGGCCGGCATTTAAGCTGCCAGCCTTTAATCATAATTGTTAGCCTAAATACAATGGACGATGGCCTAAACTCCAGCTTGGAGCCTCAAAGAAATTTCTGCGAAATTATGGATTTTGGTTGTACGCCGGCATATAGGCTGCCGGCATATAGGCTGCCGGCATACCCAAGAAGTCCGCTAGCCTAATGTGTGGCCTTGAAGTTTATTTGTGCCCTGAAGACTCTAAGCCGCCAACTTTGTTTCCTTCTTGTCCAGCTTATATCCCTACAAGAAACAACTCTATACATACGTCCTACCTTCAGTCCTATCTCTCATAACCTCTCCTAAACTTTTAGAAACCTTAACAGACACTCTCTAAGGTGGATTTTTTCAAGGAATTGAGTAAGTGATCTCTTATATTCCTTTAGTTCGTTTTAGAATGATTCTTTCTAAGATTTTCATTGTTGTTGATGAAGGAGGTTGATCATTGTTGGAAGTTGAAGGAAACCTTAAGTGTGGAAATTAGGGATTTGCAGTTCTACAATCAATTAAATCAAGGTAAGAATCAATCTGGGACTATAATTCATAGATATAAACTTTTTAGGAAAATTAAATGATATATGTTGTTGTGGATGAATTGTGAATGCATAAACAATGGTGAACATGTATTCTTGTGAATTAGGGTTTCTCTATTTCATTGGTGTTGATTTGGAGATTTGGTAATTCTACGAATTTCACAGGAGAAAGGTGTGTTGGAGAATTTTAGTTTGATGGATTAGGGTTTAAGATTTATATTACTTATGTTGTTATCAGGGATGTAAATTGATTTTGGACTGTGAAGCAACAAAGAAATTTATCTTTCGCATTGAACAATTTGTTGAAGAGAAAACTGATAATATGTATAATTGTTCTGTGTTATGAACTAATTCAATGTACAACATTTATATCTCTAAAACAGAAAAACTCTGTAACAAACTTTCTAACTAACTAAGACACTTGGACCAATGAAACTATTACACGTGGCATAATAAACACAATAAACAAAATAAACTAAACTCTATATCCTTCACATCCCCCCTCAAGTTGGAGCGGATTGAAGACCCAACTTGAAACGAGTAGCTTCCAATTGCTCAACAGATGTAATCTTGGTGAAAGCATCAGCCAATTGAGCTGAAGAAGAAATATGCAAAGGTTTCAGAAAACCACTACTAACATGTTGTCGGATGAAATGAGCATCAATGTCCAAGTGTTTAGTTCGGCCATGTAAACATGGATTATGAGCAATGAGTAAGGCAGATTTGTTATCACAGTATAAGGAAACAGGAAGAGCAATAGGAATGCGAAAATCCCTTAAAATAAAAGAAGTCCAGAGTAATTCCTTTGCTGTAGCAGACACTTCTATATTCAGCTTCTGTAGTACTAGTACTCACTGTGGGTTGTTTCTATTTCCAAGAAATTAAACTACGCCCCAGCATAATACAATACCCTGTGACAGACTTGCGATCAAAAAAGCAGACCCCCAATCAGAATCACAATAAGCATGAAGCTCCAAAGAATTACGAGCAGGATAAAAAATACCCAAATCTGCAGTGCCTTTGATGTAACGCAATAAATGAAGAGCTGCTTGATAATGAGAAGTACAAGGACGAGAAAGGAACTGACTGAGCTTATGGACTGCAAAAGAAATATCGGGTCGAGAAAGTGTAAGATATAAACCGACCAACAAGGCGATAAGATAATGGATCTTCAAGTGCTGGAGAATTATCTTTAAGCAAAGGAATTCCAGTAGGCAAAGGCAAAGCTACTGGTTTACAACCAGTCATACCAGTATCTTGCAAGATATCAAGGATAAACTTCTGTTGACTAACTAAAATCCCTTGTGCAGACCGACACAATTCCAATCCAAGAAAAAACGAGCATTCCCAAGATCTTTATTGTAAATGTATCATGCAACGCTGTCTTCAATGATGTAATAGAAAGCGCATCATTTCCAGAAATCAACATGTCATCCACATAAAGCAAAACAATCATGAACACACCCGAAGCATAACTAGTAAAAAGAGAATGATCACTGCTGGATTGTTGAAAACCTTTATGAATAAGAAATTTGGAAATTTCAACATTCCATTGGCGAGAAGCTTGTTTCAAACCATAAAGCGACCTTTTCAAGCGACATACTTGATTACAAGAAGCTTTAGTATAACCAGGTGGAGGAAGCATATAAATTTCCTCATCAAGATAACCATGCAAAAACGCATTATTGACATCAATTTGATGAAGCGGCCAATCAAAAGCAGCAACGATAGCAAATAGAATACGAACAGTAGCTAGTTTAGCAACCGGTGAAAAAGTATCATGATAATCCACACCCTCTTTTTGTGTGTAGCCCTTTGCAACTAATCTAGCTTTAAAGTGTTCTATGCTTCCATCCGGCTTGTATTTGATTTTGTAAACCCATTTACACCCTATGGGTTTCTTACCAATTGGTAAAGATGTCAATTCCCAAGTATCATTAAGCTCAAGAGCCTGTAATTCAGCATTCATAGCATCAATCCATTCTTGTGTCTTACATGCTTGGGAATAACATAAAGGTTCTTGTGTAGCAAGTACATGAGCTAAAGATGCAGTAAAATCAGAATGATGTGTATGAAAAGTAGAAACAGAATAAAGGGGATAAGGAGAAGATGTTTTAAGGTGTGAAGCTGTATGTGGATGAGAAGGTGTATGTTGACTAGAGCATAATGTGGCCTTATGTACATAATCCTGCAACCAAATGGGAATTTTACGCTCTCTATTAGAACGACGAACAACAGGGATAATGATGAAGAGGAATCATGAACAACTGGAATAACAGCAGTAGGAACAGATTCATTGATTGAATCAGAAGAGGTAATATCAGATGCAACCGGAGAGTGAACAGTAGTAGGATAAATAGAATCATCAGAACAAAAAGGAATAAATTGGGACTGTTCTTCAACAACACAAGAATCAGAAGGGGATAGTTCGTAAGGAAATATATCCTCATGAAACACTATGTCTCGACTAGCAAGAATTTTATGTGAGTTTATGTCATACACTTTATATCCTTTTTGAGCATGAAAGTATCCCAGGAAAACACATTTGTGTGCTTTAGAATCAAATTTATCCAAAGAAGGTGAAGTAGCTTTGACAAAACATAAACAACCAACAACTCTCAAATGATCATAGTTTGGTGGTTTATGATAAAGCATCTCATATGGTGTTTTCCAAGATAAAGTGGATAAGGCATCAAATTTATGAGATATGTAGCAGTCAAAATGCATTCTCCCCAAAAACATTTGGTAAATTTGCATTAAGACGCAAAGATCTGCTGTCTCAAGCAAATGACGATGTTTACGTTCCACTCGACCGTTTTGTTGAGGTGTATATGTCATAGATCTTTGATGAATGATACCGAGATCTTGAAACAAAGTTTTACAAGTATATGACATAAACTCAGCACCATTATCAGAACGTACAATATTTGGTGTAGCCGAGAATTGTGTATGAATGAGAGCAAGGAAATTACGAAGACAAGATGAAACTTGAGACTTGTTTTGGAGTAGAAAAGTCCAAGTACAACAGGTATGATCATCTAAGATTGTAAGAAAATATCTAGCACCACAAATAGAAGCCTTTGAAAAAGGACCCCAAACATCAACATGCAAAAGATAAAAAGGAGATGAAGCACGACTATTACTTCGATCAAATGACAATCTGTGAAATTTAGATTGATAACATGTTTCACAAATGAAACCAGAGGAATCAAGAGACTTGCAGTGATCTAAATGTCTCATTTTAGACATAGAAGTATGACCTAAACGTTTATGAAACAAATGTAACAAGAAAGGTCCTTTGAAAAATTCACAGCAGATGTGGAAAGAGAAATTACATTTGCCTTAAAGAACTAAAATTCCCATTAGTTTCAGTCTCCAGTATATAAAGCCCATTCAATACTCTAGCTCTGGCCACTAACTTCTTAGTTGCTTGGTCCTGGAAAGAAAGAGAATGAGAATCAGCTAGGCAATCAAGAATTTTCCGTGACAATTTTATGAACAGAGAGTAAATTGTGCTTAAAATCTGGCACATAGAGAACATGATGAATGTAATGTAGGAGTCAAATGAACCGTTCCAGCAAGCTGTACAGTTTTAAGACTTCCATCTGGCAATTGAATGGTAATGGGATTTGGTAAAGTATAAGTGTTTGAGAGCAAGGTTGAAATGGAGTCATGTGATCCGTAGCTCCTGTATCTACAACCCAAGAACACAAATTGTTATTTAAAGCATGAAAACAAAAAGAATGAGTTATGCTACCTGCAAATTGAAAATTGGAAATCGGTTCAGTTGACTCTTTCAACTGTTTTGCTCAAACTTCTTGAGCACTTCCTGATAAATGCTGTCTACCAAATTTGAATGAGAATCAATGGTAGTATTATATATCAGGTACAAAATCCAGTGGTGTACTAGCAACTGTTGTATGTTTGTCAAACACTGAATTCGCAGCTGATCGAGACTGATTTTCATAACTTTCCGACCTTTATACCAATCGGGATATCCTATCAGCTGGAAACAATTCTCAACATTATGCCCCTCTGACTTACAATGTTTGCAGAACAACTTCAGTGGCCCTTTAAACTTTCTCTTATCAGTATGCAACTTACTTCCATCAAATCGATTAGTCATGAATGCAGATATATCAACATCAGAAACATTATGCAACGTCAACTGTTTCTGTCTTTCAACTTGTTGTACAATGTAATAAGCTTTGTTGACAGTGGGAAGAGGTTCCATGGAGAGTATTTGGTTTCATACAGACTCATATCCTTCATTCAAACCAACTAGAAACTGAATTAACCTAGTTTCCATTTCATATTCTTGAATACGTTCCTTCAATCTACAAGTACAAAATTCAATTCTGCCACAATCACAAGTTGGATAAGAATGCAAAGGCTACAATTCATCCCATATATGCTTCAGCCTATTGTAATAGGTTCCTACAGACTGGTTCAATTGACGAATGTTAATTAATTCACTCTGCAATTGAAAAACTAAAGGTCCATTTCCATGACCATATTGTTCCTCCACCTCTTTCCACAATTCAAAAGCCGATTATGTATAAAGATAATTCTGTGCGAAATCATCTTGCATTGAATTTATTAGCCATGATCGAACCATATTATCACATTGAACCCAACGAAGTAAATCAAAGAATTAGGATTTGGACGTGGAAGACTATCGTCAATAAACCCCAATTTTAATTTCGCTCCCAATCCAATTTTAATGGATCTACTCCAGGACAAAAAATTCGATCCATTAAATTTCATATTACCAATCAACATACTAGGATGATCTGATCTCGATAAAAATAGTGGATCTGCACTCAGTATCTGAACTTGTACGTTCCGATTATTTTCTGCCATAACTTTCAGCTACTGTAATTGAACAAGCGAAATGCGGAAAAGGAATCGGATCTTACCAGAAGATGCTCTGATACCATGTGAAGCAACAAAGAAATTTATCTTTCGTCATTGAATCAATTTCGTTGAAGGTGAAAACTCATAATATGTATATTGTTCTGTGTATTCTGTAACTAATTCAATGTACAACATTTATACTTTCTCTAAAACAGAAAAACTCTATAACAAACTTTTCTAACTAACTAAGACACTTGGACCAATGAAACTATTACACGTGGCATAATAAACACAATAAACAAAATAAACTAAAGCCTATATCCTTCACATGGACGGATGATTCTTTGTTCAGGTGTTTTACTGAGAGTAGGATTTCTATTCCCTAAGCTGAAACAGGTACGTCCTTATCAAGTTTGATTGTTTGTGCTTGTAAACCCCGGTATACTTAGTAGTCAAGAAACCCCGAGAGTTAGAAGCGAAACCCTAATCCGGTCCAGTTTGGGTCTAGTGAGTGAAGCCAAGGAACCCTAAATCCGGCTTTCCTTCGGTTTTACAATAAAATAAATATTATGAAGTAAAGGAATGTGAATTATTGTTTAAAAGTACATTCTAAACCTTTGAAAGTTTTAAATTCGGAATTTTTCAATTCCCCTTCCCGAGCTCAATTACGGAAAAGCGTGCCCCGGACCACGGATTCAGAAAAATATTCTGGAATATTCATTAGAACCGTAATTTTATAAGGATTCCAAAAATATCAATTTCATAATTTTCCGAGCTATAAAAATTACAGTTATAGCTTTTCCCGTGTTTTCGGAACAACCGGTAAAGTAGATGTCTTGTCTACTATTCACAAGTACAACCTACATTACACACTACCCATACCCTATTCTTACATCCTTACAACTACTCATTTCAATTTTCTTTTCCAAGAAATTTTGTCTCTTAATCAATTATCACATTTATTACATTTTAATTTACTAAATTACAAAATTTCAATTTTTCAAAACACACACACACACACACACCATGGATGGCCGGCGCCCCCCCCCCCCCCCGATTTTCCTCCCATTTAATTTATTTTGCAATTTTTATTCATTACTAAACCCTAATGCCTTCATATATAAACATATTTTTCTCTCTCTCTCTCTTCATTTCTTCTTGTTTTAATTTTTGAAAAAGAGAAAAAGCTCTCTCCTTCTCCTCCATTGTGCCGTGAGGTTGCCCCCCTCCCCCTCTCACAACTTCAACTTGTTTTCTTCTCTTTTCCATCTCAAGACTCCTTTGGTATGTTGATTTAGGTCTTGTTCTTCCTAGATCTTGTAATGGCAAGACTATATCTTGTGTGTTTTCTCATTTAATCCCAATGAGCTCATGCTAGGGACATGAAAACACATGAACAAGAATATCAAGCCATCACAAGACATGGATCTAGTGTTTAGATGAGTTTATGTTAAAATATCAACTTGTTCATGCATGTAAAGTAGAGATCTTGTACATATATTGTTGTTCATGCCATGAGATCCATGATTCATGCATTATATATAGTAGATCTAAAGTTTAGACAACCACATTTTCATGTACATGCATGATCATAGGTTTATTTTATTTTCTATGCATTGATGATCATAAAAATGTAGTCTTGTTCATGTATAGAGATGCTAGATAGTGGATCTTTACATATAGGAAGCAAGAACATTGAAAAAGGAAGGACCTTGTCACATATGAAATGTTGAAAATTCGGATGAAATGGAAGCCCTACCTTAAAAGCCACCAAAATCATTTTTTTACTCATGTTCCATAAGAAAAATGAAGGGTATGTGTAATAGGTATATTGAAGGAATGATTTTTATAAGTTTAGATGAGTTTAGGCATGATAGGAATGTAAAACAAGTGGTGGAGTTAGAATGAAAAATATTGGAATGTTGATCAATAGTTAAAATTCGTAACTTAGGTTCATGCCTACAAGAACACTTGGTATTTAAGTCTAAATTGGATGTTTTATAAGCTAAATGAAGTCCTTAGATAATATATATATTGGAGCTTCAATTTTTAATGCATTAGACAAGTTTTCCCTTAAGAAAAATGCAAGAAAATGAAATTTAGAAAATTCGGATTTTTACAAAAAGCTTGTTCAAAGACATGTTTACCAAATGAAAAATGGGAATTTTTATGCATGAATGAAGGCCATGATTAATATAGACTTTGAGAACTTATTTTTAGTTAAATAATAAGTGGATTACAAGATTAAAAGTCAAGGAAACCCTAAGGAGTATAATGTGGAAAAATAGCTTCTTAGAAATAATCTTTATGGGAATTTTCCAACACTTAAGAGTTCATAAGAGTTTATTATCACAAAAATTATTATGACCATGCATATATTAAGTTCATCACATGGCATTCATATTAGTAATTCATTCCCATATCATTCATGCATGAATCATCAACTAGGAACATTTCTTATCAAAAGCAAAACAAATTTTTGAGATTGGAACATTTGCGGAACAGATCTGATCCCACTGTTCCGTGACCTTACTATTTTCAAAACTTGGAAATAATACTAGAAATAGGTAGATCTTTCGAAGTAGATAGAGATCGATATAAAATTTGCGAAATTCCGAGTTAAAATGACCAAGTTATGGCCGTTTTAAGTCGGAACTTCCGCAAATAGCGAGAAATCCGAATCCATATAGTTTAGATGTATAGCTTGATTTAGTTACATAATGAGAGTCTCATTAGGATTATTCTTGCTTGGTAGGTGATCCCGAGCAGGACGACACTCTACCTCCCGACTACTACTACTAGGAAGATTGGCGTCCAATGGCCGAGTGAGTTTTACTTCCACTCTCAATTAATGAATGTGATTGTAATGTAGTGGCACTAGTGGTGTAGGCAAAGATAAAGAGAAATTGTATATGCATGATGGGGTATATGGGAATTATATATGTTGTTTACTGCTGATATGTGAATTGGAACGTAAGGAATATCGAAACCGGGTGTTAAGCTATTGACTGATTAGCTAGTATCTTATGATGAATGCCTGCGAACACTTGTTGGTCACTTGAAAGAATTGAATTAATGAATATTCGGTTTCAAATATAAATTGAATCCATTCATATCACGATGGGGTTGGAGCATTCGCATTGGTTGGTTTTTCGTGATCCATAAAACGAATATGTTGGTTAATCGTGATCCATAAAACGAATTTGTTGGTTAATCGTGATCCATAAAACGAAATATTGTTAGTTGACCGTGAGCTTAAACGGCGTCGTACCGCAGGATTCGTTAATCTGCTAACCCGGGATGGAGGGCGCAAGTCCATCCACATATGATTTCCGGTTGGTCATATGTTTGTTGATCACATTTGTATGATGCATACACTTGCTTGAATAATCACTTGCTTGAATGATTGTATTTAATTGTGTTATGGAAGTTATTACTCACTAAGCTAGTTAGCTTACGCCCCCATAGTTTTTATCTATTGCAGCACGAGTTTATATGGCTTAGGCCGAGGCAAGCCACAGCACAGGTACCGGAGATAGGAGTTTCCCGTAGAAGTTTAATCCATTTCTTTTTGTATAGACTTCCATTGGAAACTAAGGACTCTGGATGACTGTAATGGACTTGTTATTATTTTGCGGGGAATGCCCCTTAGATTTTGTAAACTATAATTATGCGTTTTGATTTATTATCTATGGCTATTGAATGCACGCTAAACTGTTTAACTCCATTTGTTGAAGTATTCTATTGTCGTAAAGGAACGCTTTACATCTAATTAAGACTCCCGAAGTGCTCGGGTAGAGAACTCGAGAGTCTTACTTAGTATGTGGCGGGCTGTTACGTTTAGGATACCCTACGGGGCGTCACAGTGCTTGTAGGATTAGATGATTAAAACTGACTTAATTCTACTCGGCCTAAATTAAGATTGTGTTGTATGTGCTTGGTTGCAGTTAGTAAAGACCACGTTGAGTGTGATACTAATAATGGCAACCTGATGATCTTTGTGTGAGGTTATCTCATGTAGACTCGTATGTTGAGATGATTCCGGTAGATTAGGAGTAGTACGAGTACGGCACGCAGGTGTGTGGGAGATTCCCAACACCATATATGTATTATATTACCTATTTTCCTATACTACTTATTTTTAAGGAGTCTGAGTTGCGCCAAGTTTAGGATTAATCATGGATGATCTTAAACTGTGTTGTATGCTGGATAAATAAAAAAATAATAATTGGTGCTTGCTGCATTAGATATTAAGTTGTATGTGAATTGTTTGATGTATGATCATGTGCTTGTGTTTTCGGTTTAGATGTACTGGGCCTTTATGCTCATACCTTTTTATCTTTTAGGTTCAAGTGAAGACTAGATTGTGTATGACTTATTTGGCTTTGATGTTTTTATAAAACCTGAGGAGGAAGATAGTGGAACCGACTACCCAGCTGATATGTAGATGGCTAGATTGGAGTTAGATTGGTGATGATTAGTTTATTAAATTTCCTTTAGACTTCCAGTTGTAAAGACTTTATTAATTATTAGTTTTATGATTCTTATGAAATCTTTCTCAGTTGGTTTGGTTTATACCAACATGGTTGTTTTAGGAGTCATGTTTCTTGATTTTCTATATTAAGTATTCTTTTATATGAGTATTGGAGTTATGTGATGGTATATTGTGGTTTATAGATATTTAATAGCCTTAGCGTGTTCTTCAGAAGGTGAGGACATGTGGCGGGTTGTAATGCCTTTAAGTTAGGGCATTACAATAATCATATAAATATTGATAATACTAATTGCATTTAGAGAGTCAAAGAGAAAGGAGGGGTAGGGAGAATGGGAAGATAAGAGAAGAGGAGGAGGAGAAACCATATAGTATGGTGGTTTGTAATTGCTCCCTTAAAAGATTGCTAAGGAAGAGAAGGTTAGAAGGATGAATAAAATTAAATGTTTGGTGAATAATTAAATGAGTATCTTTGAACAATTAAGATTTCTAAATTTGCTTGCAATACAATGACTTGTAATCTTTTAAATTGGTAGGAAAAAAAATCTCATATTATTTTAGTACCAACAAATGCCACATACCAAAAAGGGTGCTTAAAGATGGTAATAATTATTTGTATCAATAAATGACTTACTTAATATAATGAGAAAGTGTAGATTTTTTTTCTTGATACATGACTTATTTTTTATTAATGAAGATAATATAATTAAAAATACATATTAGTTGATTTCGTTTTACTAGACACATGTATTGGAAAAATATATAATTATTTAATTATTTGAAGTTGTACTTGTGCTATAAAATATTTTTTTCTACTTATTTATTATTTGTAAAATCTGGAAATAAAGATAAAAATATAATGAATATGAATCATAAGGTGATATAGAATGAGTTTAAGGTCAAAACAAGTAAATTGTAAAGGCTTAAGTTTGAGTAGGTAATGAATGATGAAATTCGGATTTCTATAATTTTTGACAGATGCTATGCCGCCATATGGAGAATCTACGCTGCTGGCGTAGAGACGACATAGGAAGGGAATAGTAGCATTTTTCTTACGCTAGGTAAATACCGCCGATGTACACGAGGGTTTCTTTTAACGCCATCTAGGAACGCCACCGACGTAGGTCATGGATTTACCGGCTAGTTGTCGATCGAAGTTCTGGGAATTCAAATCCTCGATAAACGCCGCCATGCTCGTGTAATTTTTGCCAGCGTAAGGTGTATGCTGGCAAGATTTAATATACGCTGCCGGCGTAGGGTCAGCGTATGACCAAATTCTATAAATACGAGACACGAAAAGCGATTTTTGACATAAACTTTTTATCATATTTTCTTTCGTCAAAGAGGGTTTTGGAGTGTTCTTAGAGATCTAGGGTTGGAGAATCATCCGGAGTGTGTTTTTTATCCAAAGTAAGTGATCTTAACCTTCTCTTATAGATTATATATGAACTTGCATAAGTTTTCTTAGGGTTTGATATGTTCTTGAAGGAAAAACTTGGAAGGATTTAGATCTCGGATTCAATCTATCTCGGTTGGATAAGGAGTGAGTTTTGTGATATAAACAAGTAAGTATAATGTTTTCACTCAAGATTTATGCGAATTTCATGCAAGTTCTAAGGATTTTGTGATTTGTTGGCATTAAGGAAACCCTATATTTGGTTGGAATCCGAATTTGTGGATGTGAGTCGGGTTTTGGTGATCCAAATCAATAAGTTTTGTATTTTCGTTGATGAATTTAAATAATGTGAGATTAGATGATCCTTAAATGTTTCTTATTGTCATGTAATATTAAGGTTTTGGTGAATTATCGGTATTGTGAACTTGTTATGAGTTGTGATCGAAGAAGATAGAGCAAAATTTTGGAGATTCATTATCAGGTTAGAGTTTTAGAAGATCATGATATATTAGGGTTTGTTTCTTTTACCGTGTTTTATACATGTATTTATGTATATATGCTGATAACAGGATAATTGGAGACTTTGGTGTTTGATTGTTGGTATTGAGCGAGAATTCATGTTAGTGTTGTTGTTGTCGATATTGGGTTTGGTGAATTTGGAATTGTATTCCTGAAACTGAGAAATGTACGACCAATCCCTGCTTGTTGTTTTTTCTTGTAAGTTTAGTATTGATTGACTGGTTGTAGGAAAATAATTTCATAATAAACCTAATTATATTCGGCTTAATAATTGTCTGTTTGGTTGTGCTTGGCTTTGACCAGTAAAGACCTGGTAGACAGTGGTACTAGTGAGGTACCCTGATGATCTTAGTGTGAGGTTGTTCTTAGTGAACTCGTGCCTTGATATGATTCTAGTAAAATTAGATGTTCTGGATTCGGGGTGTTTGGGGAGTACCCACTCATCCATATATATATATGATTATTATTTTTCAAAGAATTGTTTGATTTTCAATGGGGTCTGAGTAACTCCGAATTCAGGATTAGAGTATACTTAATACTAAACTGTGTTGTTTTGTTGACTTAAGAAAGATAATAATATGACTGTTTGCATTAGTTTAAATTGCACGAATTATCTGCCTGTTGTATGTACATATGCATTTGTTTTTGGATTGGAGTTATCGTACTGGGTGTCGCTGCTCATTCTTTTAAATTATAGGTACATGTGAAGAGGATATAATATATGATCTTGCGGGATATGAATTATTCTTTAATAACGGGGATGGCGATAGTGCACCCGATTACCCAGCCAATAGCTTGTCTTCAGATATCAGGATTTCTAAGGAAAAGACATGTTTAGGTCTTTTGGAGTTGTAGTTGGATGTTTATGTCATTTTTAAATGAAAAGATTTTTTATGTAAAAAAATTTTAGTTTCTGCTGAATTTGTTGGCTATGTGTTGCTGACTTGGATTTTATGTTTGAACTAAGAGTTCATATTTTATAAAGTATAAGTTTTTAGTTTAAACAAGTTTCATATCCTATGAGATATCCTATGTGTGTTTACAGGTGAATTATGCAAAATTTGTGGATATTAGAGCCTTGCGTGTCCTATAAAAGAGAGGATACATGGCGGGTTGTAATACCTTCAGGTTAGGGCGTTACATTATTAATACAAAAATAACTCCTATCTAACTTATCCACCCTTATTGTAACTTTGTTATTTACTTTTCCTTGTTTTATTTTATTAATATCAAAATAAATATAAATATATAAGACTAAACCTCTTAATCACTCTAATATTACTTACAAATGTAAAAAATATATGCATTGAAATTATGATAACATAAGATTCTATTAGAAAAAATTAATGTAGTTTGTATATTAAGACTAAAAGTGATTAGTCTAAATTCCTATATATGATTATGTATTATAAAATAAAATAATATTTAAGATATCAATTAATTTAATACTATAGATTTTACACACAATTACATTTACACATGCATTAAAATGCTTAATTATTTTTGCTCTTTATTACTACACAATGATGCACTCATATTGCAAGTATAGAAAAAAAAAAGAAAAAATAAATGTCAAAAACCAACACATTTAATTTAAAAAAAAAAACAACTGAAAGAGTGACCAACATAATGTAGATCATAAAACAAAACAAAAATGAAATTTTATAAAAATCATTAAAATATAAAAATATTTGCAATATTGGTAATCGAAGATAGAGTTGGGTTATATAAGATAATGATTGGTGTTCTTTAATAAATACTTTATTGAAATAACTTTTTTTCAATATAACTTAATAGTTAAGGAAAGAATATAAATTTTTAGAAAGCAAGTTAGGTGAACATGTCATAGTCTTTTTTTTTTTTTCATGACGTCTACCTTTGAAAACGTCACAAATGATATCATATATTTCATATTTTCACTATGATAATAGATGTCATTAATAGACTAGTTTTGTAACATTTATTAAACATCACTAATACAATTACAAATTAGTAATGTTTGCAAATTTTGTAAATATTACTATAAGTAAAAATTCTTGTAGTGATTTGTTCTTTTTTATTATTTTTCATATTCAAGATATATTTTGTTATTAGTGATCTAATGTTGTTTTTTGTTATTTTAACTTGGTGGAGTATGTACTTTGTTTATTAATCATGACATTTATTATAAATTGGTTGTTCAATTTATTTCGTTGATATATAATTTTTGTTGGTGAATGATTGATTGAATGGTTTTAGGGGTGATTATAAATTACGGCTTGCTATTTGTAATTTGACAATATATTTGTTGTGAATGACTTATTAGTGGTTTATGATTTTATGATTTTTTTTTTTTTTTGTGATATGTAATTTGAACTTGGCAAAAAAAAAAAAAAAAAAAAATATATATGTTTGAACTTTATAGAGCATTTTTATTTTTTATTTTTTGCTTTTATCTTTTCTCTTTTGAGTACCCACCCTCCTCTCCCTCTCTCTCAAAAAGCTGCTACAATTTAATTATATGGATAATTATGCATATATACTTCGATAAACTTTTTTTGTTGCAGTAATGTTAATTATCTTCATACCAATCTTTATTATTTTTTTGCAATTATAAATATTTGAATATCCATATGCATATAAAAGATTAGAGAAAAGATTTTTTATAATTAGAAATTGAAATTAATCCATAATTTGAATAAAAAAAACCATTATTTAAGGTTTGATTTGAGAGAAAAAAAAATCTATAAATTATGATTGAGTTTAGATTTCAATCTAAACCAAACCATAGTGATTCATGCCCATCCCAACTATACTTTAAAGAGTATTGATATTGTGATAAGCACACTTGTTTAATCTGAAACATTGCAATCCATTATAGCCCATAATTTTTATATTTTTATATAAAAATTAATATAATTACTTTTTTATAATTTAAAATTAATATTTTCCTTTCTTTATATAACAATAATATATAATTTCAAAAAATAATTATATTAATTTTAAATTATATAAAAATAATTATATAAATCATTCTTATATCATATCTTTAAGACATGAAACACACTCGGCAAAATTTCAGTTGTGACTTATCGTGAGTTTGCTCCAGGTCTTGTGTTTATTTATTTATTTATTTTTCTTTCTTTGATCAAATCGAGGCATGAAAGGGACATCTTCCGATAAAGTTTTTTTTTTTTTTTTTGGAATTTTCTTTTTAAAACGAGTCTTTTCAATGCATACGAATTGATAAAGTATTAATTGGGTTTTCTTGGATACCGTGCAATATTTCCTGATTCAAGCTTACAAACAAAGAGCCCTATGGTTATTTTTGGCACATCAAGTATGGCTTCATCATTTCAGAGCAAAGGTCGACTTATATTACCCGTTGCTTATGCGATGCCACCACTATTGCAACTTTAAGTGGGTATCTGGATCAAGTATCTTAAATACAATACATATGAAAATTATGGTATCTCTTTCATAACATGCCATATAAATATGATAATTTAATAATTTTTTTTAAGTAATTAGATTTGCATAATTTTCTTTCTGAATCAAGATGGACATGTCGTTCACCCTAAAGAAAAGTATAAAAGTTTAACATAAAAAACTGCCATTCGAGTATCTATTAGGCTGCCCATGCTATTCTTTGAACACTAATTTATTTATTTTTAATTTTAGTTATTTGTCTTTACTTTATTACATGTTTAATCTAACCTGCTTATCCCACACGACTTCACACACATCTTTCATAATGATCCGTCTAGACACTATTCCCGGTCTTAAATCACACTTTGCTTCTCTTGCTTCACCTTTGCCTGTATATTTCCTCAATCTTCTTCTCAAGCTTTTCTTTGATCCATAGGCATTCCTTCCCCTTAAACAAACATTACCTGCTTTAATCACCAACGAGGCGAACACAGTACAGCTTTTCTCACCAAGATTGTTCCATATCTACCTTGTGTAGTGGAGATTAGCCCAAAGGTTGGTCATTAATGCTAGTGCATTTCTTTCACTCACAATTTCTAAATTCTTAATAACAATTGTTTTTTTTCCTTTTTTTTTTTTTTTTTTTGTGGCCAAATGTTATCAATGGGCTAATACTCGTTTCTATTTTTAATAACCCAAAGAAAATGCATATAGCTGTAACTTTCTTTTTTCAAGAAAAATAATCATTTTCCTTTCCTTTCCTTTCTCAATAAACACATCAGTGCGTATCATCCAACATGACCATGAATCTGTTACTACATGAAAGAATATTGCTACAGACAACCAAGTCTGAGTTCAACTTTGAGCGTATCAAATTTGTGTTCCTGTCTTAAATGTGGAATTTGACTTCTCCCACAAATAGAATGATGTTTTACATGCAGGGTTATTCCTCCTATCTTTAACGGAAGTGCTTCCTTGGCTCCTCCTGTACACAAACCCAAATGACATCCACCCAAACAACACTGCAATGAACATTAAGAAACAAATACTAACTCTAAGCTCTCCAAACATGGTCACTTATACACTTCATGCTAGGTTTGCAAGTACTCATAGTTGTTTCCCTTAAAAGGAGTAGCTAAAGAGATTTACCATGTTGATCACGGAGTGATCTATCAGTTCTACTCAAGTATTTTAAGATTGCTCAGTCAGGCTGGACATCAAATCAAATATCCTGTAAAATAGATGAGACGAGAACCATATGGCCAGAGAGTTCTTCTACAAGTTGCAATTAATTTCGTCAGATATGCTCTTCTTCTCACCCCTGATGAAACTTAAGGAATACTGGATCAAACATTAACATAAGGACCAAAAAAATTGTTTCCACTAATTGGCTTGTTAAAAGAAGCAGCGAAACCTATTGAAATCTAGCTGTAGCCTCCTAATGCCAAATTCCCAATGTGAAGGCTATCCCAAAAAGTAAAATAAGTGCAAAATTCCCTCCAGGGACAATGGTTGACCTGCACCAGGACAAAAAAAAAAACTCTCAGATAAAATTTGTGATGTTGAATGTAGCTTTTACAATGTTAAAGAAATCTGCAAAATGAATCAAACTCCTGAAAAGTCTACTTGTTCTTTCTTTTTTTTTTTTTCGCTTTCCCTAACAGTTACAATTGCAGTGACAAACAAGCAGAATACTCCGGGAAATTATGCATTGTGTTGACTGAGCATGCTTTAACATACATAATCAAGAACTCTGCTCACATATGAGAAAAGCTATCTAATATAATGCCAGTATGCACTTAGATACCATATTATTCTCGCCTCTGAAGAAGCTATAATCAGACATAATATAATGCAAGTACTCAATTAACATCTAATCATGCTTTTTTCATATGTAAGCATATATGTCCCTGTATCATGTTCCCATCACATATGTTGTTGAAGGAATTGTACTAACGTATATGCATGTAGCAGTCCTATAAGTAATTAAGAACTAATAACACTGATACTGGATTGTAATATGCAACAAACGACTAAATGAGTTTGCCTAAAAATTTTACTGCTGTCTATATGGCCTTAAAGAGAGTTCGGATCAGAGATTACTTATAAGATACTAACTTACAGCCTAGTATTACCATAACAAATGCATCAAATTGCATTTATCGTTTGGTAATTTATCCCCTTTAATAGGAAGAGAAACAATAGCCACTATAATGATATTTAAGTTTAGCAAAACTAACGAGCAGATATATGTATATATTATCAATGACCAAAATCATATGGGAAAATAAAATGTGAGCAGAAAATGTCGGCATATGTATATGTCAGAAGAATCACAAAGCAAGATATCTAAGAATGTACCTGTGTTTTCTCCTGGATTGATGAATATACATCATTAAAGGAGGAAGAATGCCAAAGAGGAAACAGTTAGCATAAATACCAGCAAAATCAAGAGCTCTAGCAAAAGTTGAACGAAAGAACGATCCCAAAAGAACTGTAACACCAAGTATACCAGACATTACATAAGCTTTAGTGGAGTCAGTATTTGCCACACTTGTTTTTACATTATCTTTTGAGATAGATAAATAATTGTCCCCACTGAATGAAACCCTTCCGGTCTTTCCAAGAAAATGTCTTCCACGATAAATGATACAGCCAACTTTTCCATCTTCATTTCCATTTGACTTGAATTTCCTCATATGGGAAATCAAGTTGACAGTATCGAGAAGCTGCTTTGGAAAGCTTACCGCATAACCTATCAAACTAGTTGCCAGAGCAGAAAATGCAAAGCCTTGAACAGCAGGTAGAGCAGACGGATTGACAGAGAGCAAAAGGGAAATCGGATCTTCGGGAGAGACAGTTGTATTAGCACCCGAAAGCCCCAAAACAATCAAGTTCCACGACAAAACCATTACCAATGGAATAAACCCACCAATCAAAACAGCTTTTCGCGCCTCATTCACCGTATTTCCAGCTAATTTACAAATAAATGGAGTGATCACATGAAATCCCAATGTAAGTACCGTGACAGGTATAGCAGGCAAAATCGACGACACACTCCATGAAGCATGGAGAAATGAACTCACAACATTTGTTCTAGCCACAGACAGACCAATACCTACTAGGGCCGTAATGGACACAAACATGACCAAACACATCATCCTATTCACAGAATCAATTGCCTTAAAGGGGAAAAACGAAATGAGCGTCCCAACAAACAAAGGAAACAATGCGGCAGCTAAAACAGGACTCATCCATGGAAAACATTGAGAAACAATAGCACCAATACCCGAAATACAAGCCAGCAAAAGAGAAAAGCTCAATGAGGCGTGAACAACAGCAACAAGAGCTGCAAACTTATCCCCTAATGCTTTAGTTGCAAGCTCCGTAAAGCTCACTTCCTCTACTCCATCTTCTTCCATTGCTGCAAAACTGAGTTCTGCAACTAATATGATTGAGGAAATAACATAAATCCATGAAAGGAAAATGGCTATACTGGAAGGTAACGGCCCTGATTTTATGGTGAATGCAGGTAAACCCAGCATTCCAGGACCAACTGCTGTACCAATAATCAAACCCACAGCACCCCAGAAGCTTTTTTGCTCTTTGGAATGATGGGAATTCACTTTTAGGCCATTATCTTCGATGAAGTTGCAATCTTTATGGATATCATTATGGCTCAATGCAAAATGCGAGCTCTTTTGAGCTTTAAAATTCTGGGTATTAACCTTTGGGGCATTGTAATGAATAAAGTTGCAATCTTTATAAGTACAAATGGGAATGGTGGTGAATGCTGGGAGTGAAGATGGGATCTTTGTGGGAAATGGAGAGACTGTGGGCTTTAGATGTGGGGGTTATAAATTTGGTGGGTTTGATTGGGACAGTTCTAGACTGAAATGGTAGAAGCATTTTTAAAGAGAAGGAGAGCGGACAAGGCAAGAAAAATGGAATCTTTGTCTTTCTTTAGTTTCTAAGAGTTGGGTTTATGCGGGATCTCCATCATACGGAGAAAATATAGGCTTTGTGGGACGCTTCTATGAGATAAATGATAATATGAACTCATTTTCTGGTCAGACAACATTGCAGGAAAAGTCTGGTCAACACCCAAACACAACGTAAAACGAATTTATTGAAGTAATTAGTTCGGATATTTATGCAAGAGATTATCAACTGACGTGAAATACTTGACCATTATCCTGTGCCGTAACTTATTTTTATTTAGAAATGAGACCATAAAATATCTAAAATCCGTTTATTAAAAAAATCATTATAGTAAGAATAAAAAATTATGACGTTCTAGCCAATGATCTATAATTTTTTTAAAATTTTTATCTATAAATATATAAAAATTTATAAATTTTTTACTCTTAAATTTCACCGTAATTTCTTATTACTTGAAAAATCTCTCTTAATTCTCAAATTGTGCTTATAATTCTTAAAAACTCTCTCTATCCATAATTTTATTATACATTGACTCAAATAATTCTCAAAATTTATCACATGATGATTCACCAAACATCACAAAATTTTCAAATGCCACATATTTCATAAATGATCATACATTCCATTTGGTGCATTTTTCAAGATGTCCCTAATTTGCAATATCCTCCTAAATTTTCAATTATGAACCAAAGCCACAAAATTCTAGTCATGATCCAAGAAGCATGACAATACCATATTTCTAATATATTCCTCAGTTTTCACTTAAAAACTTTCAACTATTCAATCCGATAGAAAATTCTCCACCGCAACTGAATTTAGATCAATCGCTACAAACAACAATTAGTATAAGCTCACAATACACACGGTATTCTATGTAAAAAAAAAAAATTTAAAAGATGAGGATGGTAATGAAAATGGGGGTGATCAAGCTCGTAGAAAAAAATGGAAGCAAAATGATGATAAGCTTTTAATTTACGCATGATTGAGGATTAATAAAGATCCAATTATTGGGAACAATAGACCATTATAGATATTTTGGCAACGAATCCATGAAGAATTTGAGAAGGAATAGTGGTATTAGAAGAAGAAAAATCCATTGAGACAAACATGGCAACCATGTAAAGATCGGTGATAAAAAATCTCAAAGAGATGTCATGAATTTGGGGCTTATTATGATAAAATAAAACGGCATGGACAAAGTGGAAAAAGTGAGCATGATTATATAAAAGATGCCCATGATTTATTTAGATGAAATGAGAATAAATTATGTACTGTCAAGCATTACTGGATCACATTGTGTAATGAAAGGGGTTTGGGCATTAATCAAGCCTCTCAAATGGCAAATGCTCTGCCTAATGCATGTGCGCTATGAATTAACTGTACTGCTGCTTGGCATATTAATTCTTTGAGAGTTAATAATGCAAAAGTTTAGTGCAATGATATTGTCACGCCCCAACGGGTACCCTAAACGTAACAACTCGTCGTACGCAATATTAAAACTTAAGAATGACTACCTCAGTTACTCGAAAGCTTCCATATCGGTACAAGGCGTACATTCACATTAAAGGGAGACCGGTGAAGTAATGCATTTTAAGATATTGACAACGAAACATATAAAATAACACTTAATATATATATCATTGAAATAAAAGTCTTACAGCTTCTAAGGGGTATTCCCCCGATAATTTCGTAACAACATGGTCCTCAAAAGCTAGAAGATTTTAGAAGAAATCTACTCTGAGACTACAAAATAGAATTTCTCCAAAAGCTTCTCAAAACAAAGATTCTACCCGGGGGTCAAGATGATCTCGGGTGCAAAAAGGTAATCCTGCAAAGTCAAAAGTCTTAGGAGTATAAGCATGACTTTCTTAGTGAGATATTCTTTACACAAAAGTACTCATAACAAGCAATCAACCAAGTTTATTAAATAAGCATATGAATGCAACAATCATATGATCAAACAGTACTTACGACTATTCGGTTTCGTACGTGTGATGGATTTACCCCTCCATCGGCGGTTAGGGAATGCTTTGAACTGGGTTCCGACCGACCTCCTTGAAGTTGTGCGCGTCTTGGGGTTCCAACGAACAGTACTACTAGTCCCCGGGCTTTCCATACCCAAAGCAATCGATCTGGCTCGGCTACACCTTGAGGTCGTATTCCCCGAACGTCCTAACCCTCAAGATGTAACTAGGCAGCTTACCTTTCCGGTCCCACGCTGAGGAGTAGTAGCAAAAATTCCGAAATGATATTCTAAGTGATATGCATGAGCAATTTATTATATGGGTATTTCAATATGACATTAATTCATTTAAAGCGATCAAACAATATTTGCACACATAATAATACATACATGGAACATTTATATCAATCACAAATCTGGTTCCGGTATACTTATTGTTCATTGATCGCACGCAATGATTCACATACATAGTTCCCATGATATCCCACATGCATATCAATTTTATTTTTTTCCTAACATCTAGTGCTCTATTTTACAAACACATGCGCGAATACATAAGCGTAAAGGAAACTCACTCGTCCATAGCGATCTAGGAGTCGAAGTAATCCTCGGGAAAGACAAGATCGTGATCCTCGACACATAAACAAAAGAAATACCCAACATGAGTATTTCATCCAAGATCTATTCAAATTCTATAATTCTATCTTAGGGAATTCATAAAAATCGTATGGAATGGAAATTCCAATTTAAAATGGCCATAACTTGCTCATTTTAACTCGGAATTTCTCATATTATATACCGATTTCTACCTACTCGAAAAGATCTATCTATTACTAAGGTTATTTTTATCAAAAAAAGTTATTTCAGTCTCAGAATAGTAACAGACATAATTGATACGAATTTCAAAACTAGAGTTTTCAAACTTTCTTCATTCAAAACTTTTGTACAAAATATAGGTATATTTGTATGATTGAAAAACCCTTTGAATACATAAGTATAGACTCAAACCATATGCATGAATTTAGTGGTGTTGTCTCAACAATGATTTTGTAAAACAATGTGTCATTTGAAAGTGAAATAAGCTTAAGACTTGAAAAGAAATTAGTTTTGCTTTGAAAAATTTCTTAAATTATCATAAGTGAGTATTTCCTTCTTTTAACTCCATTTCTTTGCTTTTGAGAATTTTAGTAAAAGTAATTTTAATCTTCTAAGATTTTCAAAATTTACTCTAGTAGTTTGGAAAACATAGTTTTTCCTAAATATTTTATGGTTATTTGTTCTATAATCTTTCTAAAGTTTTGATCCTCTTTAAAAAGATAATATTGATAATCTCATAAGTTATTTATTATTTTCATTTCGTAAGTAAAGCTTATCCTTAAAAAGATTATTTTTTATAATTTGAAAAACTTGTTTAGACTTTAATATTCTAGAGTGTTGGTAGAAAACTTTAACAATTGAATTTAAGAAATCCTTTGTTTAAACAAGGAATTAAGTTTAAAGAAACTTTCTTATTTTATTGGTTTGAAAAGAGAGCTTGTGATAACTTTACTTTATGTATTTCTTAGTAAAACCACATATTATTACCAAAACTTGAGCTAACTTATCTATCTTTAGAAAAATATTTGTTTAAGATAAAGCTTCAAGTCTTTTTAGGAAAATAATTTCTTATGTGACAAAATTTATTTTCAAAGAGAGTTCATTTTTATTACTTATGGAAGCTCAATTTCATTATGGTCGAGACAATATCAACATATTCATGCATGAATGAGAATATGTAACTTTATGGAAAAGGAAATAAAACAATGTAACAAGATAAAATAAGAGCATAAAAGTAAAGTCAAGTATTGGGAACCTTAGCTTCATCAAGGTATCCCGGGACTAAGAATAGACTAGTCCTCAAAAGAAAAAGAAAAGCAAAGAAATAAAATTGTTTTGACTTGATATGGACAAGTCTAAGACTAGAGAGACTAGTCTTAAGAACAACTTGAAATTAAATAAATTGCAATGAAGTAAATAAATTTCATGGAAGGTAAATAAATTGCAAGACATTGAGCTTATATGCTCTGAATATTATAGATATAGCTATATAGATATTTAGATAGTTATGAACATAAAGAAACATAAAGGAACATAAAGAAACATAAAGGAACATAAAGGAATTGATATTATGAACAAAAACAAAGTATGAACCTATTGTTGCTTTCTTAACATTCATGGTTTTGGAAAACACACATTAAGTTCATACTAAGTAGATAAACATAGGAATTTCTTGAAGAATTTTTACCTAAAAGAGATGAACTAAAGAGAGCTTCTTGGAAGAACTTTCTTGGAGAGATTTGGAAAGAAATTTGAGTATAGTAACTTTAGTAAAGAAGTGGTGTGAAAGAAGTGAAAGTATGAGGGGGTATTTATAGATTTTTGGAGTGGAAATTAGATGTAATTAAATAAAATGGAAAAGAAACCAAATTGATGTGTATGAGGAGAGAGGGGGCGTCGGTTTTGAGTCCTTAGGTTGGAGAAATTATTTATTTTATTTGTTTTGTATTAAAAAAAGTAATAGGTATGATGTGATTAAAGTTGTATAGGGAAGGTAAATTGTAAGGTATAGGTATGGTAGAGTGTAAGAATAGAGTGTAAGAAAAAGTAAAGATAGGTGAATAGTAATGAATAGTAGAAAAGTACTATGAATAGTAGACTAGACAATTAAAATACTGGTAGTAAAGAAAATACGCGTAATTAAGCTATATCTGATATTTTAGTTATCGAAAAATTCTAAAACTAATATTTTTGAAAACCTTATATTTTTACGAATTTATTGGTGTTGCGGAATATTTTTGCTATCCGGTGCACGGGGCACGATTTTCGAAAATTGATCCCGATCGGATCCGAGGGACACTAGAAAAATTCGAATCTGATATTTTTAAGCTTTCCTATATTATTATGAACCATATTCACAATTATTTCAATTTCGTTTTCTAGGGTCTAAGAACATGGGATTGCCGGATCTAGATTCACTAGACTAATCATATAACTAGGTTAACTTTAGGGTTTCGTTTTAACTTTCGGTTCTAGGGTTTTCTTTTATTAACAAAAAATCTAGGGGCTTACAGATATCAAGTAATCAAATTTTCTTGTAGTATGCCCTTACGATACCTTATTGACCACGCAAATTGCCCCTTGTGAACATTTGTATTGCTACTAAGACAATGATATATTTACATGCCTTCTTTGATGGGTAGATTTCCTCATGTATATTAGCACATCCTCTATATCTAATTTACATAGGCAATCCTCCTCAATAAATCAGTTTTACTTTCATTCCGTAAATGCTTCGAGTATTATTAGCCTCACGAATTCATAATTAGTTCGTCCTCGTCAATGCCCATACCAATAGCAAATAAATAGAATCTCAATACATTGTCTTCACATCTTTATCATTTGCCACTTGCTAACTATAATTTTCATACTTGATGGGTAAATATGTATATACATATTTTCCTATCATGTAATAATAATAATGCTTTATAAAATTTATTGGGTCATCTATTAAAAGCCAAATTCACTTTAGGGTTTGTTACTTGAACCCAAATGCTCATGTGAATCCCACACAATATATTAACTTTAGCATTTCTTTAGCCTATGCACATATTTTGGCATCACATCTTATTGTCCTTTTATTGCCTTCATGATAAAAGCTTTAATACCCTTATTTCTAAGATGATTTTAGGCTCATTTAGTTGTTTTTCTAAGTAAAAATCATTTAGAAATGGCTTTTAATTGATTTATTTGTCAATTTCGGGCATTATGGACTTTTTCATAAAGAAACAAAACAAATACAAAGGGAATGAGCCAAACAACTTTGTTTGGAAGAGAACAGAAGGCCAAATAGCCTATTTGAGAGGCTGTTTGGAAACAGGACAATCACACATGCAATATCCATATAAACAACTCGTTTGAGAGGTCATACGGAGCCAGAAAACACACAATATGTGCAACAGTCCTCCATACTGGGCTATAGTCAATGGAGTGTGGTGAGATTTCATCACCAGTAAGTGCAATGGCACTCCATATGGGGCCATTTGAAGGGAGTGTTTGAGCCTAGTTTCTGAGTTAGCAAGAGCAATAGCCTTCCATACAAGTCGTTTAGAACCCCGTTTGAGCATACACGTCCTTTTTTCTACTGTGTTTTTTTAGAATTTTGGTGACCCATATAAATACTCTTCGGTGAGAGAAAAGGGGGAGGCATTTAATAGATAATATCACTTTCTTTGTGCGTTTTTGAGGTTTTTGAAGGCCATTAACGAAAGAAACAAGTCAAGGAGAATCTGAATTGTAGATCCAACATCATCATATTCGAGCTTCATTTTTAAGGATTGTATTTATGAATTCAAATTTTTCTTTTGAATTTCATGTTTCTCCTATAATTACTATGGTAGAGTAGATCTTAGATCTTAGATCTAGGTCTTATTTGAATTCTAATTTCATCA
Organism: Combretum micranthum; assembly: GCA_024138025.1. NCBI lineage: Eukaryota > Viridiplantae > Streptophyta > Magnoliopsida > Myrtales > Combretaceae > Combretum > Combretum micranthum. Next base: position 138,466 of record JAMXBD010001916.1, read on the forward strand.
TGTAATGAGGATTTGCTTTTAATGCAATCTATTTGATGTTTTTATGTTCAATTGCATGCTCTTGTATCGTTTCTTAGATTTGTATATCTAAAATGCAAGTTTATGTTTGATTTTCATCTAAGTCAATTGAGAAATTGCTTTCATGAATATGTGATTGATGAGATCTAATTGTAATTCTAGAGATAGAATAGCAAGGATCTTCTGTAATTCTCGGTTTTCAATGAGTTCATGTGCTTACTGCTATCTTAGGTTGTTATTAATTGAGAATAGATCCTAATTAATTGATCTGAGATTAGATAGATTAATAGATTCGAGAGGATTATCTGTCATACCCCTACAGGGTACCCTAGTCGTAATAGTAAGCCATGTAACTAACTGAAGCCTCATGAAAGTTACATAAACACTATACAACTAATGTTCCTTAATTGAACTGGATAATGAAAACAGGATCAAAAGTTGTTTGAGTGAGAAAGATATTGCGTATGTATACATATATATATTCACAATGGAACATACAACAAATCTAGAACTTCATAAAAGCTTTACAAACTAAGGCCTACAGGGCATGAACCGAACCCCATAACCAAAAAGGCTATAAAGATAAACAAATGTAACTTAAGCTATTACAACCATAAACTAGTCTCTATTACATATATGGTCTTCGCCTTAACAAAACACATGTTCCAAAATGTCTAACTCCTGCACTTGAGCTTAGTTTGGTGTCACACCTCAAAAAGGTGGCCTAGTAGGATTAATCTAAAGTTATCATACCATGTGTGCACCTGTAATATAAGACCATCTTGTAAGTCAGATTTTACAAGACTCTATCATACTTATTTACATTATACACTATAGATATAAGATCTTTATCTAATTTCATTATGGATTCTGATTTTTCCATAATCTGTTAAGATCGCAGAGAATCGGTATCACCTACCAAATAATGAAAATTGGGTAACAACTAACAAACTTACAACATTTACTTATTTATACAAACTATCAAATTTTGTATGCTAAGTTTATCACAACCTACATTTCTAACTTCAATAAAGTCTATTGGAGAAGCACTCTTCACACATTCTTAACCCGATCCCAGATAAGGTTATACCTGCATAAAAACTGTTGGGGGGTGAGTGAACCATGGGCTTAGTGAGATAACCTGACCAGACCACACATCAAAAAATAACAAAAAAATTTAATTATCAAACGTATGCCATTCAACAATCAATCATATGTGTAATACAAGTTTGGAAATATAGAATCCAAACAGGATGTAGATTTACGCCCTCTCATCAAGGTTGGGAGGAAGCCATTACAAGCGATATACCGTGCCCAGGAGAATTAGAGAACTAAGGAAGAATAGGTACCATAAACTCTCACATATTACTTTAAAACACTTCACTCTTATCCTTAGAACAAAGAAACACCATTAAGTATTAGCCATTCCATGTCGATACCATGAGCGGTGTTCCTTTAATACCAGTTAGTTTCCGTGGAACAGAACAGAACAGAACAAAGGTGCTCCTGGAAAAACTAGGAAAATGTCATCTAAAAAAACCAGGCACATCACTAGAGAATCGAAATGCTAATACAAGCGGGGTTATCCTCCTTTTTAAAAGGCAATATGTGCATATAATGCAATGTGTCACGCCCCGAAGGGTACCCTAAACGTAGCAGTCCGCCACATATAATGTCAAGACCTAAGAATGACTACCTTAGTCATGCGAAAGCCTTAGTATTACAGGTAAGGCATCTAGCACGGTAATAGGAGACGCTTTTGGGAAGCATAATTTAAGTAAGTAAAGATGAACATACAAGAATCCAGAAATAAAAAATATTATATCATTAATAACCAAAGGTCTATTACATGATTTCTCAGGGGCATACCTCTACTAATCCCAAAGATCGTGATAGTCTTTACAACATCCAAATACTCTATTAAAGATTTCAAAGGAATTCTAATCTAAGTCTTCAAGTAGATTTCCTCCAAAAGCTTTAATGGAAAACATACACGGATATGGGGAGGCCCTGGGCACAAAAATAGATGTTCCTGAGAATACAAATACCTATAGGGGTGTAAGCTTATGGGCTTAGTGAGTAAATCCAAAAATTCATACTCAAAGTAAATTATCAACTAAGTTTATTATTCACATAAATGGAATGCAACAACCACGTGAGCATACAAGACATATGACTTTCCGGAATCATATGTTGAATGAATTACGCCCTTCATTCGGGGTTGGGTATTCAGGCCAATTACAGCCACAACTTTTAACACACTTTTATAGATCTTACCGGCTCCTATACGCCATTAAAAACTTGTAGTTATTACAGGCTCCTACTAGCTACCAATTTAAGTAGTTCTTACTGGCTCCTACTCGCCACTTACATGATATACCGGTTATGTCTACCACCACTATTATACACTTGTCCCACCAATTGCACCAATTGCATATTCATGAATGAAATGTGACTCAACATATGAAGTGCATGCATAATTTCTTAATTAAATTCTAGTAGTTATATTTATCTTCTTTCAAGTGAGCAGCCAATTTCAATCATCAAGATAGTAATGCACAAACAACTTTTTACAAACAAATCAAGTTTCGATACTTAATATTCTTTCAACATGTTATCATACAACTTCCATTTGATTTTTGCCTAATTCTAGTGCAAATTTTTACAAGCACAATCATAAGTATGAAAAATAACGGGGAATAAACTCACTCAGCCATGATGACACCTTTCTTGAAATGGATGAGTCGTTCGGGATTTCCACTAATCGTAGTAATCTTCGGGATACGAACAATCCTCCTCGAGATTATCTAATCAAGAAGAATACCCAAAATGAGTATTTCATGAAGTTTCTCTTCTTGAAGATTCTAAACTTTTCTAAAATCGCGGTAAAATCGTATAAGAGGAAATTCCAACTTAGAATGGCCATAACTTGCTCATTTTAACTCGGAATTTCACAAATAATATATCGTTTTCTACCTACTCGAAAAGATCTACCCATTTCTAAACTTATTTTCAACAAACTAAGTTGTTTGGGTTCCGAAAAAGCAGCGACCAGATTCATTACGAATTTGTAAAAACTTGTTTTCCTTCTTTTATCAAAAGCTCACTTGATGAGGTAGACAATATAATAACTTGTAAAACTTTTGGAAAGTATATTCATATATATTTATTGACTCATGACAAATGTATGAAGTGAATGAAGTTGTCTCAATTGAAAAAGTAAAGTTTTGAAAGATTTTGAATTTAAGAATTCTTGAAGTGTCCATTTTACTTTGAAAAGATTTTGAGTTATTTGAAATGAGTATTTCTTTCTCTAAATTTAATTGCTTGTAATTGCTTTAAAAATTATTTTAAGTTGTTTATGATGAGTATCTCTTTTCTTTTCCTAAATCTTATTTTCATAATCTTCTTAATTTCTTAAAGAATGATTTTTATTTCCTAAACTTAGCTTCCAACACTTTTTGAAAGTATTTGACACTTCTATATTTAGAAAAATGACTTCTTGATTTCTGAGATCATTTTAATGAAAAGGAATTTCTATTATATGAAGAGAAGATGAAGTTGTTGAAAAATCCTTGTTTTCTTAAAATCCTTTTTATGTATGTTTATAAGAATCTATTAGGAACTCCTCTAAGTTTGTTAAAAAAAATGGCTTCTTAGTTCTTAGAAAAACATTAACTACTTGTTTTTGTTTCTAGAAAAGAATCTTTATTTTTAAGAAAATATTTCTTCATTTGTTTTGTTGAGACAAAACCATTATGTTCATGCATGAATATGAGTCATAAGTTATGAAAATATAAAGGAACATAATACTTGAAAGAATAAGCTATTAAGAAAATAAATCAAGTATTGGAACCTTAGCTTGTTCAAGGTATCCCGGGACTAAGAAATGACTAGTCCCAAAAGAAAAAAAATGTTTTGACTTGATGAGGACAAGTCTAAGACTAGAAAGACTAGTCTTAAAAACAACTTGAAATTAAATAAATAGCAAGGAAGTAAATAAATTGCAAGACAATGAGCTTATATGCTCTAAATATTATATATATCTATATAGATATATTAGATAGTTATGAACATAAAAGAACATAAAGGGTTGAGATTATGAACAAAAACAAAGTATGAACCTATTGTTGCTTTCTTAACCTTCATGGTTTTAGAAACACACACTAAGTTCATACTAAGTAGATGAACATAGGAATTTCTTGAAGAAAGTTTACCTAAAAGAGATGAACTAAAGAGAGCTTCTTGGAAGAGAATTCTTGAGAGATTTTGAGAGAGTAACTTTAGAAATGAAGAAGTGTGAAAGAAGTGAAGGTATGAGGGGTATTTATAGGAAAATGTGGGAGATAATTTGTGTTAATTAAATAAATGAAAAACAAAACAATATAGATAGAAAGAGGGAGGGCCGCGCAAATTGTGCATGGAGAGAGGGAAAATTTATTTTTTGTTATTTTGTTAATTAAAAGTAAGAAATGAAAGATGTGAAATTGTATTGGAAATGAAAATGTGTAAGAAATAGGTGTATGGGTTGTAAGAGTAGGTTGTAAGAAAAAGTAGAGATAGATGAATAGGTAGAATAGTAGAAAATAGTGTATGTAAAAGTAGACATGACAATTAAATACCGGTAGTAAGAAAATACGTATAAATGCGATATCTGATATTTTTAGCTACCGAAAAATTACGAAATTGATATTTTTGAAAATCTTATATTTTTACGAGTCTAACGGTATATTCGGAATATTTTTACTATTCCGAGCCCGGACACGTTTTTCAAGAACTGTGTCCGATCGGGTTCAAAGGACACTTGAATTTCGAAATTCTGATATTTTTATATAACCTATAGCTATTACGAACTATTATCGCTAATTATTCCAACTTCGTTTTCTAGGGCTAAAGAAAACGGGAATGCCGGATCTAGAATCTAGGGTTTGTACTAGCCTTTTGTTGACCTTTAGGGTTTCGGTTGACTTTTAATTCTAAGATCAAACTTAAAATTAACCGAAAATTTTAGGGGTTTACAACCTACCCCCCTTAAAGAAAGTTTTGTCCTCAAAACTTGAAATTCGTACCTGAATCTTCAAAGAGATTTGGATATTTCTTTCGGATCTCATCCTCGGCTTCCCAAGTAGCCTCTTCTTGCGAATGATTCCTCCATAACACCTTGACATATCGGATTTCCTTGTTTCTCAGCTTTTGAACCTTTTGATCCAGAATTTGAACTGGGTGCTCCTCATAAGTCAAGTTCTCTTTCAGCCTGACTGGTTCAAGTTCTACAATCCGATCAGGGTCGGGGATATGCTTTCTTAGTACTGAGACATGGAAGACATTATGTACTCCCGACAGGTTTGGTGGTAACGCCAAGCGATAAGCCAAATCTCCTACTCGTTCGAGGATTTCGAAAGGTCCGATATACCTTGGGCTTAGCTTTCCTCGAGCCCATACACGATGAATACTCTTTATCGGATTCACTTTTAGGTACACATGATCACCAACGTCAAACTCAAGGATTCGCCGTTTTTGATCTGCCCAACTTTTCTGTCTATCTTGGGCCTCTTTCATCCTTTGCTGAATAATCCTGACTTTATCTGAGGCGTCTTGGATGAGATCTGGTCCAATTGTTAACTTTTCCACATCATCCCAAAATAGAGGTGATCTACACCTTCTTCCATACAAAGCTTCGTACGGTGGCATCTTAATTGTTGAATGATAGCTGTTGTTGTAAGCAAACTCTACCAAAGGTAGATGTGCTTCCCAGCTTCCTTTGAATTCCATAACACAAGCTCTCAACATGTCTTCCAAGGTCTGGATAGTTCGCTCTGATTGTCCATCAGTTTGTGGATGATAAGCTGTACTGAAATGTAACTTAGTTCCCATACACTTCTGAAGACTCATCCAGAATTTTGACACGAATCGGGGATCTCGATCCGATACAATTCCTGCTGGAACTCCATGCAGTCTCACAATCTCCCTTACATATAGCCGGGCCAACTTCTCCATTGAGTAGGTCATGTTGATGGGGATGAAGTGTGCTGACTTGGTGAGTCGATCCACGATTACCCATATGGCATCATATCCAGCTGATGTTCGGGGTAATCCACATACGAAGTCCATTGTAATTTGATCCCATTTCCATTCCGGTATGGTCAATGGTTTCAAAAGTCCTCCTGGCCTTTGGTGTTCAATCTTTACTTGTTGACATACGGGACACTTCATTATGAATTCAGCTACGTCCCTTTTCATACCATTCCACCAAAAGCGACTTTTAAGGTCTTGGTACATCTTGGTACCACCGGGGTGCATGGTATATCCCGAGTTGTGTGCCTCACTCATAATTTCCTTTTTCATCTCCTCATCATTCGGTACACATAATCTTCCTTCATCCTTACTACATCCTCCTCATCTATCTCAAAATCATCATACCTTCCTCCTTGTATCTCACTTTTCAACTTTTGTATGACTTCATCATATCGCTGAGATTCTTTGATTCTTTCTATTAGAGTTGGCTCTATTATCAAATGGGAAATTTCTACTTCCACACTTCGTCCTACAAATTCGATGCTCAACCTCTCGAATTCCTTTATAAGTTCTCTTTGGGTTGTGAGCATGGCTGCAACTTCTCCGTGGTTCTTTCGACTCAAAGCGTCTGCTACCGCATTCACTCTTCCAGGGCAATAATTTATTCCAAGATCATAGTCTTTGATCAACTCCAACCATCTTCTTTGCCTCATATTCAATTCCTTTTGTGTAAATAAATACTTGAGGCTCTTATGGTCCGTATAAATCTCGCATCTCTGTCCATATAGGTAGTGCCTCCAAAGCTTGAGAGCGAAGACAACTGCGGCTAACTCAAGATCATGTGTCGGTAATTTTGTTCATGCGGCCTCAACTGCCGTGAAGCATAAGCAATTACCTTCCCTTCTTGCATAAGCACGCATCCTAAGCCATTTCTTGACGCATCACTATGGATGGTATATGGCTTTTCCGGATCAGGTAAGGTTAAAATTGGAGCAGATACCAACCGTTGCTTTAACTCTTGGAAACTTTGTTCCCTCTTCTCATTCCAAATGAACCTTTCATTCTTCTGGGTCAACTGAGTTAGTGGCTTAGCTATTTTTGAGAAATCTTGCACGAACTTCCTGTAATAGCCAGCTAATCCAAGAAAACTTCTAATCTCAGTCACCGTCCTTGGTTGTTTCCATTCCATTACGGCCTTAATCTTTTCAGGATCTACTGATATTCCTTTCCCTGAGATAACATGTCCTAGAAAAGATATTTGGTCCAACCAAAAGTCACACTTGGACATTTGGCATATAACTTGTGCTCCCTTAAGGTTTGTAATGCCATTCTTAGATGTTCTTTGTGTTGCTCCCGTGTTTTAGAATAGACCAAAATATCATCAATGAAGACAATCACGCATTTATCCAAGAGCGGCTTATACACCCGATTCATCAAGTCCATGAAAGCAGCTGGTGCATTAGTCAACCCAAATGGCATAACCATGAACTCATAGTGTCCATACCGAGTTCTGAAAGCGGTCTTTGACACATCCTCCGGTTTAATCCTTAGCTGTGGTATCCTGATCTCAAATCAATGCGTGAGAATACACTTGCTCCTTGTAGTTGGTCAAAGAGATCGTCAATCCTTGGCAATGGATACTTATTCTTTATAGTGACCTTATTGAGTTCTCGATAATCAATACACAACCTCATCGATCCATCCTCTTCTTTACGAATAATACCGGAGCTCCCCAAGGTGAGACACTTGGTCTAACAAATCCTTGGTCAAGCAATTCTTGTAATTGCTTCTTAAGTTCCTTGAGCTCAACGGGTGCCATTCGGTATGGTGCCTTGGATATGGGTTCTGTTTTTGGCATCAAATCGATCTCAAAATCGATTTCTCGTTTTGGGGGTAACCCAGGCAATTCTTCTGGAAAAACATCAGAGAATTCATTAACGATGGGGATGTCGTCAATGTTGGGTCTTTCCTATCCTCCTCCGTACTTCCCACATAACTTTCAACTCCTTCCTCAACTTCTTCAATTAGCTCGAACGAACTTAACTCCAAACTTTTAGAAGTTGCGGATTCTCCCAAAAACGTAGCTTTCTTCCCGTCTTGTCCCATGAATTCCACCTTTTTATTTCTACAATCTACCTTTGCTTCCACCATGGACAACCAACTCATTCCGAGAATCACTTCGTACTTGCTGATTTCTATTACTATAAGATCGGTAGTTGCTTCATGGCCTTGTATCTTCATGGGGCAATTCCTTATTACTTCTTTGGTAGTCACCACACTACCGGTGGGGGTTTTTATACGAAAACTTGTTGGGTTGTGGTGATAGGTAAACCGTCTTCAAGGCTATACTAGCGGCAATAAAGGAATGTGTTGCACCGGTATCGAAGAGGGTATAAGCGGTTAGGTCCCCTATTTGTATGGTTCCTGCGTTCAAGACGCGTGTGTTACTATTCTTATTGTCTTTATAAGGTTCCCTAGACATCTATTATTTCCAACATACATCATAACTTTATACTCAACAGATATCAAAAAAACATATATTTTAAAGGTTGAGGCTAACCTGTAACCAAGCTATAGTCATACTCCTCTCCATGGTCCAGGGCAGCCAACTCTACTCCTTCTTCGGCATCCTCCTCACAACCCATTGCCCTTCAAGGTTGTAAATTCTCAGCCCATGCATAGATGATGAGCGACTTCCGCTTCCATTCCCACTCCTTGTGGGCAAGTCCTCCTGAAGATCCAACAGGTCGATTTGTTGTGAGATTTCTTTGGGGACACTCGTTGGCAAAATGTCCCGTTTGCTTGCATACGAAACAAGTCGTAGAAGCTTTCTTTGGGCAATCTGGAATCTTATGGCTCGGGTCACCACAGAAATAACATTTGTTCTAGAGAAGGGGGCATCTCTTCGGATAGTGCGCCCCTTTGCATTTCCAACAACTTACTGCTGCCTTGGAATTATCCTTTTGTCCACTGAAATTTCCCTTAAAGGCTAATTGGTTTAAACCTCTTAGAAGGGAAATTGGAGCTTGTTCCTGGTTGAAATTTCCTTCCAAACACATGCACTTTCTTCTCAGAAGTCCCAGCTTTCCTTTTCTTGGCCCCTTCAACAATTCTTGCTCTTTCAACCAATTCTCTGAAGGTGCGGATGTCAAACTCTTCTAACCGCATCCTTAAGTCCTCATCTAACCCATTCAGGAACACTTGTCGTTTCAGCTCCTCACTATACTTATAAGAATCCGGAGCATACAGGAGTCGGCTGAATTCCGTCTCATATTGTTCTATGGATTTTCCTTTCTGGGATATGTGCAAGAAATCCGCACTATACCTTACTCTTAAACTTCCAGGGAAATAATTTTCCAGAAACTCATTCCGAAACATATCCCAGGTGATAGGTGGCGGCAATTCCCTACTCTTGGACTCCCACCAGACGCGGGCATTAAACCTAACATATAGGTACCATAGCTTATTCGAAGATGATGAGGAACTTCATAGGCGGCAAAAGATCGTTCTATCTGCGCGAGCCAATCAGCTTCATCTGGTTTCCCAAAAGCTCCGTCAAAGTAACGGTTACTTTTGATAAAATCTGGGAGTGAAGTTCTGTATGGTCGAGGTGGTGGCGGAGGCGGCAAGGTGTACTGTATGTGATTGAGCATGGTGCTGCTGGTCCATGTACAGATGCTTGAGGTGCCTGCTGGGGTGGTGCTTGAGCTGGTGCCTGTGGTGGCATATTCCTCTGTTGTTGTTGAACTAACACATTAAGAAGCTGTGTTAATTGACCCAGAGTGGCTTGGAGTCGCCTTGCGGTTCGGGGCAGGAGCCACAGGGGGCACTTCTGGTTGGTTAACTTCTTCAGGCGGGTTGTTCGATGCCTGCCTTACCCTGGTCGTCCTCTTCTAGGTGGCTGTTTTAATCGTTTACGTAAATACTATTATTAGTCTTTTACATATTAAGTTACGAAATTGCGGGAGCTTTCAAGGAAATAAACATGTAAAGAGAAATATCATACAGAAGTTTAAGCAACTAAATCAAGAGATGAAATTTGTTTAAACCAAAATACTTCATTTAATTAAAAAGCATAGAAGGGAATGAAATCCATACATAAAGAAATCAAGGCTTGCAAAAGAAATTCAAAATACAACAAATGTTGAACACTTTTCGAAAGCATAAATTAAACTACTGATCGATCCTATATCCTAAGTCGATCTGGTTACAAAATTCTTGTTGGACACATGGGATTGCTCATGTGGATCCTTCCTTCCTTCTTTGATCTTTCTTCATGGTGAGGGAGTTGCATTATGGTGGTTGGGACTAGAAGTCGTCCTTGGCCTCTTAGTTACGAACAGCTTCAAGTAGCTTCGGACCATCATTCTTTTTCCTTTGGGAGGGTTGATTCTAGACGTGCTTGGCTCCCGTTGATCAAACTCCGTCTGTGATGCATGCTCTTCATCGGATACTTCCATCACTTCATTCTCAGTCAGGTCTCTTATCAGGGGAATGTGAGATTGGCTTCTATTCAGGATGTTCTCATTTGGGGTTGATTCAATAGTCCATCCAAAATCTTGACTAGCTTCCTGATGGCGAATCATCCTTGTCTCATCCGTGAATCTGCTAGCTCATCGTAGGCATAGATATATAGCCGGCCTATGGAATTCTAAGTTCGAAAATCGGGAAAACTGGACGTCCATCGTTTCGGAAAATGAATGTAGCTTCTTGGAGCATAGGGATGTGGTTGTAATGGCACGTGAGCCATTCCATACCGTAAGAAACTTCTAAGTCCGTCCAAAAGGGTGAACTTTTTACATAGGCATCTTACTTTTAACCGGTAGTCCACAAGGGTTTCATCATTTCTTAAGTTCAAACATTGGGCCTTAACTCTAACTTCTCCAAGAGTAAGCTATAAAAGGCAAGGGAGGTCATTAATTTTCCTTTTTGACAATTTCTAGACTTATCTAATCTTATCTAAGTCCTTTCTCCATAAACATATCTATCTTTCTCTACCCTAGATTTATTCCTATTACCTTTGTCCCTATAAACTTGTTGCTCTGATACCAACTTAAACTGTCACGCCCTGAAGGGTACCCTAAACGTGGTAGTCCGCCACATATAATATCAAGACTTAAGAATGACTACCTTAGTCATGTGAAAGCCTTAGTATTACAGGTAAGGCATCTAGCACAGTAATAGGAGACGCTTTTGGGAAGCATAGTTTAAGTAAGTAAAGATGAACATACAAGAATCCATAATAAAATATATTATATCATTAATAACCAAAGGTCTATTACATGATTTCTCAAGGGCATACCCTTGCTAATCCCAAAGATCGTGATAGTCTTTACAACATCCAAATACTCTATTAAAGATTTCAAAGGAATTCTAATCTAAGTCTTCAAGTAGATTTCCTCCAAAAGCTTTAATGGAAAACTTACACGGATATGGGAGGCCTGGGCACAAAAATAGGTGTTCCTGAGAATACAAATACCTATAGGGTGTAAGCTTATGGGCTTAGTGAGTAAATCCCAAAATTCATACTCAAAGTAAATTATCAACCAAGTTTATTATTCAAACATATGGAATGCAACAACCACGTGAGCATACAAGACATATGACTTTCCGGGAATCATATGTTGAATGAATTACGCCCTTCATTCGAGGATGGGTTTTCAGGCCAATTACAACCACAACTTTTAAAACACTTTTATAGATCTTACCGACTCTATACGCCATAAAAACTTGTAGTTATTGCAGGCTCCTACTAGCACCAATTTAGTAGTTCTTACTGGCTCCTACTCGCCACTTACATGATATACCGGTTATGTCTACCACCACTATTATACACTTGTCCCACCAATTGTATAGTAGTGAATGAAATGTGACTCAACATATGAAGTGCATGCATAATTTCTTAATTAAAGTCTAGTAGTTATATTTATCTTCTTTCAAGTGAGCACCAATTTCAAACACTTCAGATAGTAATGTACAAACAACTTTATTACAACAAATCAAGTTTCGATATACTTAATATTCTTTCAACATGTTATCATACAACTTCCATTTGATTTTTGCCTAAATTCTAGTGCAACTAATTTTACAAGCACAATCATAAGTATGAAAAATAACGGGGAATAAACTCACTCAGCCATGATGACACCTTTCTTGAAATGGATGAGTCGTTCGGGATTTCCACTAATCGTAGTAATCTTCAGGATACGAACAATCCTCCTCGAGATTATCTAATCAAGAAGAATACCAAAATGAGTATTTCATGAAGTTTCTCTTCTTGAAGATTCTAACTTTTCTAAAATCGCGGTAAAATCGTATAAGAGGAAATTCCAACTTAGAATGGCCATAACTTGCTCATTTTAACTCGGAATTTCGCAAATAATATAGCGTTTCCTACCTACTCGAAAAGATCTACCCATTTTCAAACTTATTTTCAACAAAAACTAAGTCGTTTGGGTTCCGAAAAAGCAGCGACCCGATTCATTACGAATTTGTAAAAACTTGTTTTCCTTCTTTTATCAAAAGCTCACTTGATGAGGTAGACAATATAATAACTTGTAAAACTTTTGGAAAGTATATTCGTATATTTATTGACTCATGACAAATGTATGAAGTGAATGAAGTTGTCTCTCAATTGAAAAAGTAAAGTTTTGAAAGATTTTGAATTTAAGAATTCTTGAAGTGTCCATTTTACTTTGAAAAGATTTTAAGTTATTTGAAATAAGTATTTCTTTCTCTAAATTTAATTGCTTGTAATTGCTTTAAAAATTATTTTAAGTTGTTTATGATGAGTATCTCTTTTATTTTCCTAAATCTTATTTTCATAATCTTCTTAATTTCTTAAAGAATGGTTTTTATTTCCTAAACTTAGCTTCCAACACTTTTTGAAAGTATGTGACACTTCCATATTTAGAAAAATGACTTCTTGATTTCTTGAGATCATTTTAATGAAAAGGAATTTCTATTATATGAAGAGAAGATGAAGTTGTTGAAAAATCCTTGTTTTCTTAAAATCCTTTTTATGTATGTTTATAAGAATCTTTTAGGAACTCCTCTAAGTTTGTAAAAAAATGGCTTTTTAGTTCTTAGAAAAACATTAACTACTTGTTTTTGTTTCTAGAAAAGAATCTTTATTTTTAAGAAAATATTTCTTAAGAATCTATTAGGAACTCCTCTAAGTTTGTAAAAAAATGGCTTTTTAGTTCTTAGAAAAACATTAACTACTTGTTTTTGTTTCTAGAAAAGAATCTTTATTTTTAAGAAAATATTTCTTCATTTGTTTTGTTGAGACAAAACCATTATGTTCATGCATGAATATGAGTCATAAGTTATGAAAATATAAAGGAACATAATACTTGAAAGAATAATCTATTAAGAAAATAAATCAAGTATTGGAACCTTAGCTTGTTCAAGGTATCCCGGGACTACGAAATGACTTGTCCCAAAAGAAAAAGAAAATGTTTTGACTTGATGAGGACAAGTTTAAGACTAGAAAGACTAGTCTTAAAAACAACTTGAAATTAAATAAATAGCAAGAAAGTAAGTAAATTACAAGACAATAAGCCTATATGCTCTAAATATTATATATATCTATATAGATATATTAGATAGTTATGAACATAAAGAAAAAATGGGGTTGAGATTATGAATAAAAACAAAGTATGAACCTATTGTTGCTTTCTTAACCTTCATGGTTTTAGAAAACATACACTAAGTTCATACTAAGTAGATGAACATAGGAATTTCTTGAAGAAAGTTTACCTAAAAGAGATGAACTAAAGAGAGCTTCTTGGAAGAGAATTCTTGAGAGATTTGGAAAGAGTAACTTTAGAAATGAAGAACTGTGAAATAAGTGAAGGTATGAGGGAGTATTTATAGGAAAATGTGGGAGATAATTTGTGTTAATTAAATAAATGAAAACCAATACAATATAGATAGAAAGAGGAGGGGTTGGCACAAATTGTGCATGGGAGAGAGGGAAAAATTTATTTTTTTGTATTTTGTTAATTAAAAGTAAGAAATGAAAGATGTGAAATTGTTTTTGAAATAAAAATGTATAAGAAATAGGTGTATAGATTGTAAGAGTAGGTTGTAAGAAAAAGTAGAGATAGATGAATATTGTAGAATAGTAGAAAATAGTGTATGTAAAAGTATACATGACAATTAAATACGGTAGTAAGAAAATACACGTATAAATGCGATATCTGATATTTTTAGCTACCGAAAAATTATGAAGTTGATATTTTGAAAATCTTATATTTTTACGAGTCTAATGGTATATTCGGAATATTTTTACTATTTTGAGCCCCAAGATACGTTTTTCAAAAACTGTGTCCGATCGGGTTCAAAGGACACTTGAATTTCGAAATTCTGATATTTTTATATAACCTATAGCTATAACAAACTATTATCGCTAATTATTTCAATTTCGTTTTCTAGGGCTAAAGAAAACGGGAATGCCGGATCTAGAATCTAGGGTTTGTACTAGCCTTTTGTTGGCCTTTAGGGTTTCGGTTGACTTTTAATTCTAAGATCAAACTTAAAATTAACCGAAAATTTTAGAGGTTTACACAATGCATGTCCATTTTCATTTATGGTACCAGTAGTTTTTAGTCAAGTTTAAGATGATCATATAATTAACAAACAAATATCAACATGCTTCATAAGTAATTATAATGCAATATAATTATCACTTATATTATGATAATTTGGCATTCGATCATACACCAATCATCATGCATTATATCCAATCCCGCATGTATATCAGTTGAATATGTATTATTTAGATGCAGCTATACTACAGGCACAAAAATGTGATAAAGTCAAAGTTACTTACCTGTGGTCCTCGCTAAACTATCGGAATATGCTACTTGAAATCCGAGAATCAATCTATTTTTCTTATGAAAATGGAATAACAGACATTTATTGTTATTTATGTAACGATATTGACAGTGTTCTTTTAGGTCATAGTTATTAGTTCTGGTATATTCTCTACTTATTTAACTAGGAATTTTATCTTTTTATATATATATATATATATTATTTTCTTATGACCAAAGTTATAGAATTTATAAGAGATGTCTTCCTATTTGTTAGGGTTATCCAATTTTATTATTTAACTAATCTATCATTTTATTACTTTCAAAAATAAGATATTTGAAACAACATATTCGTCATATTAATTATGGTATAACTTATACTATAATTTACACTAATTCTAAATTAGACATATTTTAGAAATTACGTGCTCCTTTCTTTTTATGGTTTTACCTAGTATATTAATTTAAGCCGAATTGATTGAAACTAATCATTTAATTCAATTACTAAATCTACTTTAATTAGCTTAATCATCCTAATATGATTTCACTTAGTAAATAATTCATTTAAGATATATTGGTTCTATTTATATTATTTACAATTCATTGTCACTTATTAAGCCAAAATACGTACTAACATAATATAAATAACGCAACTAAATTTCTATGATTGTCTAAATTTTCTATATTGATATTTAATTTTATTTCTATTACCATGTATTGGTCCTTTTTATGTTTTTATGGTAATGAATATTTATTACTTATTATTTTTTTCATTTTACTTTTCTTCATCTTGTTAGATATGTATATATTTCTATCGAGTATTCGAAAAATTGATATTTAGTAGGCTTATATTTTTTATAGTTATTATTATTGCCATTTTTACATTGTTTCTTATATGACCCACTATAGTACTCATATTTACTTATTATTGTTTGGTGTCGTCGTGTTTCTTTTCATATACTTCATATAATTTTCTTGTTATGTGTAGGAATTGCATTACTAAAAAATTTAGCTTATTTAAATTTCTATTCTTATGTATAAAATATGTATTTTACAATTGTTATACTTTATTTTCATTTATAAGGTACACTAATATTAACAATAATGATAATAATATTAGTAATATTAATAATGATAATTATAAAATAATTTATTAGTAACACCAATATTATTTTTCATAATCACTTTATCAAAACAATAGTAATTTCAATGACAATAACAATAATACTAATAATACTAATAATAGTAATATACATACTAATCATAATAATTATGTTGATAATAATAGTCAAAAGAATCGAATCAATAACAATCATATATAATAATCTTAATAGTCATAATATTGATAATAACAATAATAATTTCTCATTAATATCTTTAAAATGTTCATATTGTTAATTAAACTAATAATGATCATAATAGTTGTAATAATAGGATAACAATTATAATATTAGTAAAATATTTTCTATTATTTTAGGAATTACTAAATTATATATATTACATTTTATTATTCCCTTTTTGGGTATTGTATTTATTTCTTATTTATATATTATTTTCTTCATTACATATATATACATATATGTATATTTAAATATATAAATAATATATATACTGATTCAAATGAACAAGCTTAATCTGGGAAATTTTGCATATATATCGGCAACAAACGCCATCGGCATTAATTCTCCAGAGGCCGGCGTTTGTATAAAAATTATCTATTTCAAAATTTACGTAGCCTCTGTTTGAGGCTACGACATTGGGGTATAAGCTGCATGTAAACCCTCGTTTTCTTAACAAACCTGAGTTCGATTTTAGAAAGCTTAAAACCAGAAATTGAAATCCTAAATTAGAAAGTCAACTGGAAATTCTAAGTCAACAAAATCTCAGAAAACCCTAGCAGTTTAGATCCGGCAAACCCGTGTCCGCAAACCAAGAAGTAGAAATATGAGTGGGAAGTGTAGATTGGCTCGTATTAATATTAAAATGCTTAACAAAATCAGATGAGTGGATTTTCGACCTATTTCGAGCTCGATCGGATACAAATCTTGAAAAGCATGTCTCAAGGCTTAGATATTAAATATATGATATTAGTTAATTCAAACGTCTTTGACACTTTCTTACTTTCGTTTCAATATCGATATGGCAGGAAACAACAACAACGAAGATAATTTTTCCGACTTCAATGAGTTTGATGACTCATGGATTTTTGGAAACGCTATACAGGGTTTTAACACCTTGATGAATTAAATAAGGAACCTTAAATATGCGGTACATATGTCCTTGGCACGAATGCAGGTATATATTCCCATACAAGAAGTAGTTGGAGTAGGGTATTAACAATGTCCACCAACAGTCACATAACCGCCTTCCATGACCAATGGGAATGATAGAGGGGTAACTTTTTGTTGTGTTTAATTTTTTTTACCATTACTACACAATTATTTGCAATTATTTTTTATTTATAGCCAACAACTTTCTCATCAACTGAATAATATCCTAACGTAGAGTAATAATGATTCTGCCATGACGAGCGATTCTTCGAGACGTCCTAAGAAGAAGACAGCAACTGTCTAGATGTATTTTACAGAAACTTAATAATCCACATCAAATGGGAGAACCCATTAAATATGTCGTTTGTCGAACTTATGACAATAAGTTGTCGTCTAGGTCCCACAATGGCATGAGACACTTAAAATGATACATAGAAGCACACATATCCAAAAGGCATGTTATGGTGGATGACCCCACCAATGACAACAACTCCAATACCGAGTGTGTTGATCCTGCAACATGGCAATTCAATCAGCAAGATACGTGCAACTAGTTGATGGAATGGATGTAGCTACAAATATATCATTCCATCCAGTTTGTCACGCCCCGAAGGGTACCCTAAACGTGGCAGTCCGTACACAATATTAAAGCCTAAGAATGACCACCTCAGTCACGCGAAGGCTTCCATACTATGTACAAGGCGTCTAACACATGGAGGAGACTCATCGGAGTAATACATTTTACGTTGATATAGCTTGAGTAACAATGTAAAGGAAATACAATTTTACTATACTTCAGATACCAATTCACTATACTTCATAATACAAATCATTAACTTCAATTACACTTCATCAAAAGATTCTACTACGTAAAACTATTACAAGGCAAATAATAAAACTAGCTGGTGACTTCAAACATTTGTGTTCTTTGCCGAAATCCCGGAGTTATTCCCGGCTCCAACCAATTCGGTCCCCACTTTGCATTCTTGAAATAACCTGCTCATTTAAACAACTATTGGGGTATAAGCTACACTAGCTTAGTGAGAATTCCTGTCACGCCCCGAGGGGTACCTTAAACGTGGCAGTCCGCCGTACACAATACTAAAGCCTAGGAATGACTACCTTAGTCATGCAAAGACTTTCATATTATGTACAAGGCGTACATCACAACCAAGGGGACGCATCGGAGTAGCGCAATTTATATTGATAATAAATAAGTAACAAGGCAAAGAGAATACTTAATATAAAACATAGCATATCACAATTTAATTCTTAAGGCATATTCTTCTATTATCTTCAAATAAATATACGTCCCTAATCATATAGGTTATCACATATAAAGAACCTTACAAACTTTCTTCATCGTATGATTCCATATCCTTAATCATCCATCCCTGACTTTCTTAAAGTCATGATCCTCAAATTAGGCCACTAGCGTACCTGTTTCAACAAATCTATAGGGGTATAAGCTACAACTAGCTTAGTGAGTAAATCCCAAAATTCATACTCGAAGTAGATTATCAATCAAGTTTATTATTCAAACGTATGAAATGCAACAACCACGTGAGCATACAAGACATATGACTTTCCGGAAATCATATGTTGAATGAATTTACGCCCTTCATTCGGGGTTGGGTATTCAGGCCAATTACAGCCACCACTTTTAAAACACTTTTATAGATCTTACCGGCTCCTATACGCATCAAAAATTTGTAGTTATTACAGGCTCCTACTAGCACAAAAAAATTTTGTAGTTATTACAGGCTCCTACTAGCCACAAAAAACTTGTAGTTATTACAGGCTCCTACTAGCCATCAATTTAAGTAGTTCTTACCGACTCCTACTCGCCACTTACATGATATACCGGTTATGTCTACCACCACTATTATACACTTGTCCCATCAATTGTATAGTAGTGAATGCAATGTGACTCAACATATGAAGTGCATGAGTAATTTCTTTAATTAAAGTCTAGTAATTACATTTAGCTTCTTTCAAGTGATCAACCAATTTCAAACAATTCAAGACATCAATGCACATACAATTTTATTACAAACAAATTGAGTTTCGATATACTTAGTATCTCTTCAACATATTTTCATACACTTCCGTTTTATTTTTTTAAGTTCTAGTGCAACTAATTTTACAAGCACAATCAAGAGTATGAAAAATAACGGGGAAATAACTCACGATGCCATGTCGTCTATTCTTCTAAGCGAATGAGTCGTTCACACACTCCACTTAATCGTAACAATCCTCGGGGTAAAGGAATCCTTCCTCGGATCACCTAACCAAAGAAAATACCCATAATGAGTTTTTCTTGAAGATTTTTTGAATTTTGACAAAACAATGTCAAAGAACGTTAAAGTTCGCATGAGGGAAAGTTCCAACTTAAAATGACCATAACTTGGTCATTTCAACTCGGAATCGCGCGTATAATATACCGTTTTCTATCTATTCGAAAAGATCTATCTATTTCTAAGCTTATCCTTATCATAAAAGGTCATTTGGGTTCCAAAAACGTCAGGTACAGATTTAAAACGAATTTTCTAAACTTTTGCAAAAATCCATTTTCTAACTCATCTCCATTTTAAAGAAAATCCTTTTGTAATCATATAAATATATATTTGATAAATACTTTTGAATATATAGGTATGCTCACTTTATATGCAAAAAAATCCCAATGGGAGTATCTCAACAATTTATAAAACAATTCATTTAGATTTTAACTTTGAAATTTTTCTTTTCAAGTATTTAAAGAAATTTTATATTTTTACTAGGTTGTTATAAATGAGTATATTCTTATTTTATTTTCTTCATTTCCTTTTCCAAAACAAGTAAAATTTCCTTTTAACCTTAGTTTTTCATAATTTTCGCTTCTAGTTAATTTATCAAAACTATATTAAGTTGTCGAAAACCTTTTCATAATTTGTTTATTTAAGATGATCTTAGAGAATGAGTCTTGTTTTCTTATATCTATTTCTAAAATATAAGCTTTTGCTTTCTAAAACTTGTTCTTTCATTTCTTTTTGAAAAGAATCATTTTTATTGATAAAATACATTATTGCTAACCTTACTTTATTTATATTCTTTTGAAACAAGTTCTTTCTTTTAGAATTTAAAAATCGTTACTTTTCCTAAGTGGGTTCCTTATGAGTTGATTTTTATTTTAACTTTGAAAAGTGGTTTGTTTTCTTAGTTGTATTTCGAAGTTTAAAAGAGTTTAAATCTTTGAGCTTTTTGTAAAGACTTTTAATATTAATAAATTATATTACTGAAAGCTTAGGTTAACATAATATATAAGGAAAAATATTTATTTCTTATGATTCCTTGAAAATCTATCTTTGTTTTTTTTTTTTTTTTTGAAGACGTTGAGAAACTCCTTTTTTATGTTGTTGATAATAACTTCATGATTTTGTGATAAATCATATGATTGAAAACTTTAGCTTTGAGTTCATTAAGTAAAGAAAAATTCTATTTTTAGATTTAGTTGAGACATTAGCATTATGTAAATGCAAGTATCATGAGCATATAAAGAAATAAGAACATAAGGAGATACTAGGAATAAATAATAAGCAAGAAAAATAAAATATCAAGTATTGGGAACCTTAGCTTCATCAAGGAATCCCGATCAAGTATTGGAGCCTTAGCTTTATCAAGGCATCCCGGGACTAAGAATGGACTAGTCCGAAAGATTAAAGAAAATAAATAAAAGATTGTTTTGACTTGAGATGGACAAGTCTAAGACTAGAAAGACTAGTCTTAAAAATTGCATGAAATAAATAAATTACATAACTTGAAAATAAATAAATAACAAATGAGCTTATATGCTCTAAATAAATATATATACATAGTATACATAATATAATAATAACAATAATAACAACATAATAAAGTAGGAAGCTTTATGTGCAAGAACAAAACATGAACATGTTGTTGCTTTTACTACTCATATGAGTTTCAAAACAACACCATAGTCATGTTAAGTTACATGACATGGATGAATAATAGATGGAAGAAATATTACCTAAAGTATGTAAGAGGTATGGAGATGGTAAATGAAATGGGTATTATGTAGTAGTGATATGTGGTAGATAGTTTATGTATAAGGAGTGGTTTTTGTGAGGAATTGGTTTAAGAGAGTTTTGGTAGAGAGAAATCTTGAAGAGAGAATTTGTGGAGAGATTTGAGAGAGTTTTGGTAGTGTAAAGAATTGTGTGAAAGAATGGAAGAGGAAGGGGGTATTTATAGAATTTTTGGAGTGATTTTTTAATGTAATAAAATAAATTGAAAAAGAAAAATAATTGATTGAGGAGAGAGGAGGGTGGCACCGGTTTTGGCATGTGAGGGGGGGGGGGGGTGGGAATTGTTTTATTTTATTTGTTTTTGTAATAAAGAAGTAATGTGTAAAGTTGATGTGATTAAAGGTGTATTGGAAATGAAAAAAGTAAGAAAATAGATATATAGGTGTAAGAAAAAGTAGATAGATGAATAGTAATGAATAGTGGAAAAGTACTATGAATAGTAGACTAGACAATTAAAGTACCGGTAGTAATAAAATACGCGTAATAATGCGATATCTGTAATTTTAAGCTACCGAAAAATTCTAAAACTGATATTTTTGGAATCCTTGTATTTTTACGAGTCTATTGGTATAAACGGAATATTTTTAATATTCCAAGCTCCGGGACACGCTTTTCGAGAACCGATCCCGTTTGGGTCTGAAGGTCACTCGAAATTCGCGAATCTGATATTTTTATGTTACCCTACGTTATTACAAACTATTCTAGGTCATTAACTTAATTTCGTTTTCTAGGGTTTGAAAACACGGGATTGCCGGATCTTGATTACTAGGGTTCGTTATAGGCTTGTTGACTTTTAGGGTTCCGTTTTGATTTCCGATTTTTACTGAGTTATTCATAAGATCGTATAATTTTTGAGTTTTGATCGTTTTATATTTCTAGCTCGACGTCTATGGTTTATTTTATTCGTGATTATTTATTTGTTTTTAGTTCTCGGGATCGTTTAACCGAGTCTAGGTTTATGAGTTGACTCAGTTTGACTTTTGTTGAAAATTTGGATTTTGTGATTCTAAAATTAAAGGATTTAGGATTTTATTATCTCGTTGTTAATTAAGCGGTATTTGGATCTATCGTTTCGATTTGCGTTTTAGGAATTGGGTAGATTATTTAATCGACGTACAGGCGTTGATTATATCGATAATTGGACTTTATATTTTGATCCAGGGGTTCTTGTTTCTCAAGATTGAGAAAACTCGTTTTTGTTCTTATTTGGAATTAAGTTTTAACTTGGTTCAATTTTTAGGGTTTCGTTTCCAGAGTTTTGACTCGGTCTAGATCTGGTGTTAATCTCGAGTCGATTTTTTTTCGGGTTTCAAATTTAAACTTCTAGAATTACTTTTAAGGATTATGAAAATTTTTTGGGGTTTACAATTCCCTTAGTTCTATACCATAACAAACAAGTTAAAATCAATCATATGCTATGCATGAACAAACACGTGAACAAGCAATTATGCATGGGCATCCGGAACCTACACACAGAACGGATTTACGCCCTCCGTATCTTGGGTTAGGAATGGTATTGAGTCTACACGACTGCATCTAGTCCCCAAGCCCTCAGCTCTTAGCACTCGACTCGGCTTGGCTCATCCAAGAATGCATCCACATGCGCCTTAGTACCCCTGAATGAGCTCTAGCACCGGGCTCGTTATCCAAACGAGGCAACAACGGACCATACCGATCGACCTGCGTAGGAGTAGCATGCTACCAAATGCAATATGTCCGATGTGATGCATGACCAATTTAAGTTTTGTTTAGGACAAAAATATTTATACATTCTTTAGAGTGACCAACCAATATCATACATATAACAAGAATAATATGAACGGTGCAGTTATCCAATCAAATCGTGGTTTCGATATGCTTTAGTATTCTTTGGCATACATTCATCACAGTCTCATCATATATCCCATCCCCATTCATATCGATTTTTATCTTGTTTCTATAATTCTAATGCAACTAACTACAATCACAATCAAGGTAACAAAACAAGGAGAAAACTCACTCGGCCATTGGATCACCGGTTTTCTAGTAATAGTAATCCGGTGGTAGGGAATCGTCGATTTCGGGATCTCCTAAAAAGGAGGAAATATTTTAATAAGTATTTCAACTCAAACTAATCCAAACAATTTCATACGAACTATCAAATTCGTAATTCTCGTCCTAAGCGGGAATTCCAACTTAAAACGGCCATAACTTGGTCATTTTAACTCGGAATCTCGCAAATTATATATCGATTTCTATCTACTTCAAAAGATCTATCTAATTCTAATATTATTTTCAAGTTTTGAAAACTTTGAAGCTTCGAAAAGGTCGGATCAGATTAGAGCAGCAACAATTTCAATTTCCGAAAAATAGTTTTGTAAGAGTTTGAAATGTTCCTACTATATAAATTGGCTATACATACAATATGAGTGATTTCCTAACATGAATGGCATGAAATGAGTTTCATGTATGCATGGTCTTGATGATTTTTGGGTAAAAGAAAATTTTGGAACTCTTTAGTTTGCAAGACTTCAACTATAACTACTTTTTGAAAAATCTAGTTTTCTAACTTTTATCATTTCCATTGGTTTTGGATTTGTTACTTAAGAAAATATAATTATTTTTGTCAAAATTGAGTTTTCATTATATATACTACTTATGACCTTCATTTCTACATAAAAATTCCCATTTTACACTTTGTAAATATGTTTTCCAATATGATTTACTCAAAAATCCGAATTTTAGAAAATCCACTTTTTGAATGATCCATTTGGGGAAAACTTATTTAATGCATTAAAATTTAAGACCTTATGATACCTATTACTTAAGGACTTCATTTAATACATAAAACTTTCATTTTGAACTTGGATAATAGGTGTTCTTATGGCCTTCACTCAAAATTACGAATTTCACAAATTGGTTACTAACTCAAAATTTTCTCATCTTGATTCTATTTCTTGTTTTATACATTAATCTCATCAAAACTCATTTCAACTTATAAAAATCACTACTTAATGATACCTATTACCTATATACTTCATTTTTCACATAAAACATGAGTTTTGATGTTGATAAATGGGTTTTAAAATTTGGTCTTGGTTGGGATCCGAATTACAAAATTCATTTTGGACATATCTTTTGATAAAACCTATCTAAACTTATGAAAATCCATTCCTTACATATCACCTCTTAAGAGCCCTTCATTTCTTGAATAAAAACTTTATTTTGAGTTGGAAAACTGTTTTTACACTAGGCCTTGGCCAAAATCCGAGAATAGAACTTTGTTTTGAAAATTAATCTTGAAAATTATCTTTGAACCATATAAAATGAAGTCTTGATGCTATATATATTAAGCCTTCATTTTCTTATGTAAAAATTACATTTTGACACTTGAAAAATAGTTTTTAAATATGGGTCTTGCCAAAATACGAATTTCATAATTTTGTTTGAGTTCATAACTAAGATCTATACTTAATATGAACATAAACATAAAACAAATGCATGATAATAAGCTATAAACATCATGGATCTAAACTTACTTATCAAAATCTTTCATTCATGGTATCTATACCCTAAGCCCTTCATTTTAAATGAAAAATATACATTTTGAAGTTGAAAAACCACTTTTCTAAATAGGATTCCATTTTCATCCGAATTTTCAAAATTGATTTTTGTTGAAAACAAAATAGATCTTGGGTTTCCTACAACTTTCCTACCATCATCAAGCTATAGCAAGTTGTTCATGAACATAAACAAATATCTAATGCATCTATGAACTCAAAACTTTAGATCTAGTTTTCTAAACTAGTTTTACATGCATGAATCACTAAGATAGACATGTGAATGCTAGATCTATGCATAAATCACAAGGAATAACAAAAATAACAACTTAAATAACAAGATCTATGGCATAAACAAAAATCAAAGCCATAAAAAGTTAGATCTACAAATATAATAACTCTAAACAAGAAAATAATTATAATACAAGGTAATAAAAGTGGAGAGAGAAAGATTTCATTTTGGCATCATCATCCTAAGCTTTTAAGCTTATGGAAGTTCATTTGATGCATGAAACCTTCATTATACTTTACCTATATCACCTATGGAGCTTTGGGATGAAGATTTGCTTAGAAAATCTTTAAAAATGAAGTGTGGAAGCCATGGAAGATGTGGGGGCAGCTTGTTTATTGGAGAAACATGAACAAGAAGAAGAAGAAAAAGAGAGGAAATAGAGAGAGAAAAGGTTAAAGAATGAAAGAGGGAAAGTGAATAAATGAAGGAGAGAGGAAATGAGTGTTTTAATTAATGAATGAGAGAAAAAAAAAAATAAAACAAGGCAGCCAAGGGGAGGGCTGCTGCACGTTGAAATGAGGAGAGAAGGAGAGGGAATTGTTGAAATTTGACTTGAATTAAATTGTGTAATTAATGTGTAATGTAACTTTTTGAAAAGGATTGAAATATAATTAATTTAGTCAAAATATGAGTGGATAAAGGACAATGGCAGCCATAAATAGGGTCAAAAATCTGCCATCAATTGTGGGATTATGTGTAGAAAGATTGAAGTGAAAAGGAAGTGATATGTGTAAGGTGTACTTGAAGGTATGGGTTGTAAAAGTACTTTATTAATAAAATAAATTAAATAAAATAAAAGAAAATTTATTCCAAATATTTGTAGCAGATTTTTCATATTTAAAATTAAATAATTATTTGAATTATTTTAGTAATTTAACAAATATGTTACCGGTACGATCAAAATACGCGAATATGAGCTATAAAATTTTCTATAACATATAAAATATTATCTCAAAATATAAGGCTTTATAAGAATAATAAAATTTTATAATGAAATAAAAATGAATAGTGCCAAAGACTAATCAATTATCGGTAATAATGGAAATACGATGAAAAGGTTATAACTGTAACTTTTATAACCCGAAAAATTATATAACTGATATTTTTAGAAATCTTATGAAATTACAAGTCTAACGGTGCTATTGGTATTTTTTTTATATCTCGGGCCCCGGGACACGCTTTTCGAAGTCTGTGTCCGAACGGGTTCGAAATAGGTAAAAAATTTACCAATCTGATATTTTTAAACAAACTTATATTACTATGAGCTATTCTACATATTTAGCTACGCCTCGGCCTCTAGGGTTAGGGGCACTAAGTTGCCGGACTTAGGCTATTGCATTCCGATTAGGGTTTCCGGGTGATTTTTCCGGTTTAGACCTTTGCCAATTTGGAAACTGATATTTATGTTTATACAACATATTTAATTTGAGAAATTTATTTTTAAATTTTATTTTTTATAAATACTTAATATTTCTTAATATTTTCAGAATTCTTGAATTGAGTTTTATTTTCGAAGATCAATCATTATTTACTTTTTAATAGTTTGTTTTTGGGCTTTATATTACCTGATTTTATAAGTCGAAGTTAAATATGGAATTTTTTCGTACGTCATGGTTTTGAATTTGAAGACCACTGTGTTCTTATTTTATTTTTAAAGATTTTCATTTTCTCAAGATTAAGAAGTTTATGAATTCGTTCGTGTTTTTGGACTAGTTGAAATTCGATTTTAATTTGGAGTGATTTTTAGGGTTTATTCTCGAAGTTCATCTTAAAATTATTTATTGAAATTTTCCGGGCTTACACAGTTGGTCATGAAAATTCAATAGTTGGAGTATAGGAGCCATGCAAACCTTATACCAATATGTGGGCCAACAAGCATTAAAAAAAATGACATGATGAGCCTTTTTGAGAAAAGGCATGAAGCTCTAAATGATGTTTTGTCAACCTCCCTTGTCACGCCTCAAAGGGTACCTTAAACATGACAGTCCACCACACTCAATATTAAAGCTTAAGTATGGCATCCTTACTAATCCCAAAAGCTTCGATACCAAGTGTTAGACACACCTTCATAATCATAGAGGACCAACTTTGAAACAAGTTGTTTAAGGAGACATTCATATAGCAATTAAGAATGAAAATCATAACATAAACATCTTAAACAAACTATAGGAGTCTTACAAAATATTAAAAAGGCATTCCCCTACCAAAAGATATAGTCTATCAAAGTCTATTTAAAAATAAACACATTAGAGATTTACTTAGAAGTCTAAGTCTACAACTAGTCTTTGAGTTCTTCCAAAAACTCCTTAACCTAAAAGGTAGTACTTAAGAGAAATATCCCTAAGGTGTCAACCATAGATAGGGGTGCTGCAAAAGATATCTATAAGGGGATAAGCTTCTTGCTTAGTGAGAATTAATTCCACAAATAAAGTACTCAGAAAATCAATATTCAAACAAGTTATTTAAACAAGCATATAAAATTCAATCAAACACATAAGCAAACAATACATACAATTTTTCGGGAATCATATGTTTGAATGGATTTACCTCTCCATTCAGTGGTTAGGTGTTCCAGGCAACAAGGTCATAGTTCGCAAATAAAGTTTTTGTAGTTTTCATATGAGCCACTACTAGCTGCTAAATTGTAGTTATTTCGGGTATCCACCCACCATTTTATTACAGGCGATCAATGCTGTAACGCCCTAAACAAAGGCATTACAACTCTCCACATGTCCCTCTCCTAAAAGAGACACGTAAAGGCTCTAAATCTCAATACCACAAAATATAAACATATAGAAATCTCCATGAACCCACATTTAAGAGTACTCCAAAAGGAACAAAACCCGTGAAACCTGTAATTTATCTTTCAAATATCTCCTGTAATATAAACTAAATCTGAGTTGGTAAAACCAAAGCCAACAATAATCCAGAAAAGATCTAACTTCCAACTAAAAACATATAATCTTGTTCAATAAACTATTACATAAAAACCAATACTTCAAATCCTCAAAAAGATAAATAATCAAAATATTGTTTCAAAAATTTTCAATCACTCAAGAAATCTTTTTTTTTTTTTATATGTCCTGTATAACATCCTATTCCTCTACAGTGTAGTTAGGTCTACTATCGCCATCCCCATGATCAAAATACAAGTCATAACCAGACAAGTCATAAACAATATCTCCATCACATGTACCTGAAAAAGACAAAGGATTGATCACAAAGGCCCCGTACATCCAAACCACAAGCACATGCACATGATCATATATAACACAATATCACATACAACTTATAATTTCTAATGCAACAAGAATAAATTAATTTATCTTTTCATTAGCCTGTAACCAACATAATTTAGGAATACCTATGATATAAACCCAAACCCGGAATAACTCATATTCCGAAACACATATTATAATATATACATATATACAGTTTGCATGCCCAGCCAAAGCTCGAAAGCACGACTCCTAATCTACCAGAATCATCTCCAAGCATGAGTCCACTCGGGACAACCTCACACAAGGATCATTAGGTTGTCTCACTAGAGATCACCCTCCACCATGGCTTCGCCATGAGTTCTACTCTAGTCGAAACCACTCACAACCAACACTCAATTTCAATTAAGGTCGTATATTTGTTAATCAGGTTATATATTTTAAACCTATCACACACAAGCAGCAAACAAGGTAAGGACGTACCGGATTTGCTTCCAATCCAAATCTACTCAACAGAAACTTTAATTGAAATGGAACCCTAATCTCACAATACTCCTGTATATCAATATATGTCGCAATTACAATTCAATTGTAATCATGATGTCAAACACTAACCCTAATACCATAACCCTAACCAAATCTTAACACCGGTTAATTTTGTTTTTACTTCACAGAAACCCTAATATCAATTTCTCCTCAAATCTCCCTTGATCTCCACAATCCTTCACAACATACATACATATATATATATATATATAATCATCTATGAATAGATCCCTTATAAAAGTTTATAACTTTGAATGTATAGAGATAGGGCAAATTCATACATACCTATAATTTGCAGAACTTGATTGAAATCAGAAACCATAATTCTTTAAATCTTTCTCCTTCAATTGGATTTGAATATGATATTCTCCAAAACCACTCTAGTGTTTTGCTTCTAGATTTTGAATCTCCTTCAATCGATATGTAAGTTTTCCAATTCTGATATGGACTTCTATATCCTTTGGCGGCTATAAACTCTCAAAGGATAAGAATCTAGGTTTAGGGTTTTGTTGGAGAAAAGACAAAGAAAGAATATATAGGGATTCGTGACTTTTGATCTTCTGTCATGTGTCTGTTATGTGACCAAAATTGTATTAAAATTAGATTTTTGTTGACAAAGAAAGAATATATAAGCTGGCGGTTTTCAAATGTCTTAAACGTACTCCAAATCTCTTAGGGTTTTGACTGAGGAATGGTATGACAAACTCGTAGGTAAGGATTATTTATAGAGATATGTTGTTTAGGAAAAACCCTAGGTTCATATCTAATTTAGGCTGCCAAAATCCATCTTAATCAAGGTTTTTTTTTTTTTTTTTTTTTTTTTTGCTATGTGAACACAATAAAATTATATTTCAACTTTGACCATAAAACCTTCTTATTTAATATCCTTTGACTCTTTGACCCTTCTTAATAATCCTTTTATATGCTTTAGGATTGACCATAAAACCCTCTTATTTTATATCAAATGACAAACTTGTCCTCTTTATAATTTATTTATCTTTATATATAAATGCCATAGAGTAGATTTTTAGGTCTACGAGTCATTACTATGCCTTTGTCCGACTAAAGGTATAGTAATAAATGCAATGTGACTCACTACATGTCATGCATGAATCATTTTATTTAAGTAATCATGGAATAATATTAGATATTTTAAAAGTGATCATAGAATTCGCAGACAATCATTTCTATACTAAATCATACAATAATTAGTTAACAATTTTCTCTTTGATATACTTAACGTAATTTCAATCATATAAGTAAGGCACATGAGCTATCATGTTTTTATCTTTCCTAATTCTAGTGCTGTTAAACTACAAACAAAAACATAAATACAAAAATGTAAGAATTTAAACTCACTCAGCCATGGTAGTAAAAGCTTCTAATCAAAATGGTCCACTTGGTAGGGAAGCTCGAACTCTACGTCACCTATACAAGAGAAATACCCAGAATGAGTATTTCTTGGAAATTCTACTTAAATTTGCAATTTTGTTTCACTAAGTTCGTCAAATTCGTGTAGAGTGAAATTCCAACTTAAAATGCCCATAACTTGCTCATTTTAACTCGAAATTTTGCATATTATATATCGTTTTCTACCTACTCGAAATTATCCAATTCTAATGTTATTTCCTTCATAAAAGATCATTTGGGTCCCTAAAAGATACGATACAAAATCAATACATAATTTCCAATCTTTAAAACATGATTTGTCTAACTTTGTAACAACCGAAAAGTCCATAGAAATAATAATAATATATATATATAGTTGAAAAATCTTTTTAATACATATGCAACTCATAATTGACACATGTTTCTAATGATGTTGTCTTAACCAATGATTTTCCATAAAACAATCTTGTCTTAGTAGTTGAAAAAAATGAAGTTTGACAAAATTATGTTACATTGTTTGGAAATAAGACTAAGGATTTCAAAAGATGATTTTTTTTATTCAACAAACTTACTCTTTCTAAGTTATTCTCAAATTTTATTTTCTAAGTATATTTTACTTGGTGAGTTAATTTCTTAACTTATGGAAAACTTGTGTTGGTCTTTTACTAAAAATACTAGTAAGGATTTTATAATCAAGTTTTTAAGAAAATTTCTTATAGAAAAGTATTATCAATCTTAAGGTCTTTTAATGGTAGTTTGAAAAGAAAATATAGATTTCCTTAGTTATTTTTGTAAAAGCTTTGTATATCAATAACACTAGAATCTATGGTGATTTTTATAAAAAATTCTTTGAAAGTATTTAGTTAAAATAAAATTCTAAGTCTTAATGAAACTTTTTCCTAAGTGATAAAATATACTTTTAAAGTAAGTTGAGCTTGATTTCTTTTATTTTAAGAGAAAACTTTTTATTCTTATTAAGACAACAATCAATATGATCATGCATGTACAATGAGCATATAGCTAATAACACAACAAAAATAATAAGAAGAAGAATTGTAAAATATAAGAATGAGCAAGAAATAAAAATATCAAGTATTGGAAGTCTTAGCTTGATTTCAAGGCTTCCGGACTTCGTCATAGGCAAGTCCAAAAAGAAAAACAAGAAATAAGAAAATCATTTTGACTTGATAAGGACAAGTCTAAGACTAGAAAGATTAGTCTTAATATTAAAGATGAAATAAATAAATAACGGTTATGTTAGTGAGCTCATATGATCTAAGAAATATATAGATACATAAATAAAATAATATGATATAGAAGTTATGTTAGAACAATAATAATAACATGTACATAAATAAAAACAATAATAATAAAATGTAATTTATTCATGAACAAGAACAAAAAATGAATATAGTATTGCTCCTATAACATTTAAATGTTTAAGAAACATACACCATGGTCATGTTAAGGTACATGACATGATATGAAAAATATAGGTAAGAATATTTACCTAAGATAGAAATATGGTTGGTTGTTTAAGAGAGGTTGTGTAGTATGTGAGTGGATGAAATGTAAGAAAATGGGAAAAGTGAAAAGAGAATTTTGGAGAGAGGATTTGAAAAGTGATTTTGAGAGAGTTTTAGTAAGATATAAAGTGTGTGTGAAAGAAATGGTGGAAGATATGGTATTTATAAAGTTTTGAGGAGGGAAAATTGTGTAAATAAAATAAATTAAAAAAGAAAAATAATTGTATGTGTGTAAGGGGAAGTGGCGCCAGTTTGGAGGAGAAAGGAGAGAGGGAGATATTTGTGTTGATTTGTTTTATATTTTGTTAATTAAAAGTAATAAGTTGTAAAATATAATGTAATAAAAGATGTATGGGAAAAGTAAAAAATAGGAAATAGGTATGGTAGAGTATAAAAATAGGTATAGAAAAAGTAGAGATAGATAAATAGTGTAGAATAGTACTATGAATAGTAGATAGGACAAATTAATACCGGTAGTAAAGAAAATACGCATAATTAAGTTATACATGATATTTTTAGATACAAAAAAATTATAAAACTGATATTTTTGAAACCTTGTATTTTTACAAGTCTAATGGTATTATTGAAATATTTTTACCCTCGGGTGCATCGGGGCACGATTTTCAAAAACTGATCTCATTCAGATCCGAAACACACTAACTATTAACGAATTTGATATTTTTAATATTATTGCGAACTACTATTCATGATTATTCGAATTCCATTGTTTAGGATTTAAGAGCGTGGGATTGCCGAATCTAAATCTACTAGGTTTTTTTATAGATTTGTTGACTTTAGGATTTCCTGTTAACTTCCAATTTAAGGTTTAAGCATAAACCATAGCTTAAAATCTAGGGGTTTACATCCCTTCTTGGTATCATCCTCTAAAATAATTTGTTGTTCATGTAATTTTTTAGATAATACACTGGTTTACAATGTTTACTTTCGATTTAAATAATGCACTTGATTTTGCTCGTGCAGTGTCTCCCTCACCTCAGATGTTTGGAAATCTCCCATCAACGATGTACAATCTAGCTATATATGTGTAACTACTCACTAGATAGATGAATAGTGGTAAATCCAAAAGCAAATTATTATTTTCAAGCCCTTTTGGGAGAGACACCTCAACTAAGCAATAGTAAATAACATATTAGAAGCCATCCAATCGTATTGTATACAGACTACATTTAGTATATGGTTTAACAATGTATCAAACAACACTGCTAACATTTGTTATCTAAGACAATCATTGAAACTGGTGTGCGATGGAAAGTTCTTTCACATCCTATGTGTTGTCATATTTTGAATTTAGCAGTGCAAGCAAGCCTTGGAGCTTATAGCCTTAACATACATATTGAAAAGATAAGATATGCAATCAATTGTCTTCATTTCACGGAGATTTAAATAGATGTACGTAGAGTTTGTTGAGGAACACCATTTAGAGGAAATGCTTCCTGTACTTAATTGTGTAACTAGGTGAAATTCTACGTTCAAAATGCTTAACTGGGCATTGAAGTGCAGAAGAGCTCTAACTTATTTGTGCAATACCTTAATCAATCCGTCTAATCCTACCATTGGTTTGATGGAGAGTCAGGATTGGCAAATAACTCATGCACTTAAAGAGGTGTTGAAGGCATTTCTTTGCCCAACATAGCATTTATCAGGTTACTACTACCCCACTAGCAACTGGGTACTTCCTCACCTGGTTGACATATCGAACGTGCTATGTAACTACATTTCCGATCCTAATCTAGCCACCACTATGTCTGTAATGGCCAGTAAGCTCTGGGATTGTCTAAGTAAGATGTGTGTCAACGGGTAAAAGTTGAACATCAAAAGCCCGATGGATTATTGAAACCATTTCCAATTCCAAAATGGAAATAAGATCAAATTTCTATGGATTTTGTATGTTCATTGCCTAAGACAAATGCATGACATGATGCTGTCTGGGTCATTGTGGATAGACTCACTGAATCAGTTTGTTTCTTACAAATCAACATGACATATCCATTGGAGAATTTGGCATGATTATACTTGAAGGAGATTATGAGACTACATGGTGTACCTGCTGGTATGGTGTCAAACAAAGATCCATGGTTTGTTTCTAGATTTTAGCAAGGATTGCAAAAAGCTTTGGGAACATAATTGAAGTTCAATACAGCTTATTATCCTTAAACTGGTGGACAGACAAAAAGGACCATACAGACATTAGAGAATATGTTGAGATCATGTATACTAGAATTCAAAGGAAATTGGGATTAACATTTACCATTGGTAGAATTCGCGTACAATAACAATTACCACTCAAGTATTGGGATGCCACCATATGAAGCACTATATGGTAGAAAGTGTCGGTCACCATTATTCTAGGATAACATGGAGAAAGTATTGATTGGACCAGAATTGGTTCAAGAGACAATTGACAAGGCCATTGTGTTAAAATGGAGAATGAAAGAAGCTCAAGACAAGCAAAAGAGTTGGGTAGATTTGAAAAGAAGGGAATTAGAGTTTACTGAAGAAGATCATGTCTATCTGAAGATAAGTCCGATCAAAAGTCTTGATAGTGGAAAAACAGAAGGAAAGCTAAGTCCTAAATATATTGGACCATTTGAGATATTGGAACAAGTTGGAAATCTAGCATATCGTCTTGTATTGCCACACAACTTATCTAGTATACATAATGTATTCCATGTATCAGTACTAAGAAAGTATGTACCAGATCCAGATAAAGTGGTTGAGTTGAAACCAATTGATTTAAAAGAGAACTTAACATATGAAAAGCACCCTGTTCGAATATTAGACAGAAAAGTGAAAAATCTCATAAATAAAGAGATCTATTATGTCAAAGTACTATGGGATTCCCAAACTGAAAAAAATGACATGGGAACTAGAAGATGAGATCAAGAGAAGCTATCCTCATCTATTTAAAAATTCAAGTTCGTAAGCAAGCTTTGAGGATAGAGCTTATTTTAGGGAAGGGGGAGGGGAGAGAAAGTAAACCCCAAGAATTTTTCATACCAGTACAAATAGATAGTATTATAAATATAGAAAATAGATAGTTAATATTGAACTCAACAAAGACCCTAGAATAAACCTACGAGTAGTAATGAGCTTGTATATAGTTTTAAACTTGAAAACAAAGTTTTCTAGATAGTATTAATACTACTAATCAACTTTCATAGTGGGTATTGAAAACTCAAGATATAAGAATAACTTGTTTAGGATTTTCAATGCGATAAAGAGTAAATAACCAATTATTCTTATAGTTAGTAAACGATAACCTAAAATGAAACTGTTATGGTTATAAATACACAATAAAAACATAATAGATGTACAACGAATAATCTAGACTCCAAATAAATATTAAGATCACATCATTGTTTTAATTATAGTATTCTTAAGCTATTAGAGCCTAAAATGAAAATTAACATATTAAGCTTAGAAAACCTTAATCGAGTAAGATAAAACCTAAAAATAATTAATTGCATAAACTTTAAACCTAATGTTGAACTCAATAACAATATAGGAAATTTGTAGAACTTTATATAAATTTTTGGAGATAAAACTCCTAAATAATTTTCATCTTTTTTTCCCATTTAACTTGATAAACTATCCTAAAATTTAGATAATTATTAACTAACTATTATTATATTAATATATACATGTAAAACCGGTGCAAATTGCACCAAATTTATGTCTAAAATTGCCTTGAATGTGTTAGCCAAAATTTGATGCAATAAGGGTAAAAAAGGAGACAACAAAGTCAATAATTCAACACACACAACCAATCTAAATTGGACACATAGATAGCTCATTTAATGAAGTGAAAGATCAAGCTAAATCTTGAATTTTCGGTGGGCAATCTTCTTCTTCAATCGAAAATGCTAAGCCTCCATTTCCCTCTACATATACCACATTTATTAACTTCAAGACATGACACTTAAAGAACATCTAACTAAAGCCATTAACCCATCTAAAACAGCTACAACAATAGCTCAAATTTGTCCCAACCAAACCACCAAAACAAATCAACAACTCAAACCCAAAACAACTCTATTAAAAGTTAACAATAAGCTTGGAAAAGGAAAAACAAGGCGAGTAATTTCGTTTTCTTTGTTAGTAATATGTTAAAACTAGCTTAAACAAACTTTTGTTGATCTTAGGTTCAACAACAACTCAAAAACGAAGTTTAAATCATCCAAAATAAGGTAAGTTTCAATAAAACCCTAGTTACACTCTTTACATTCAAAAAAAAAGGATTATGGACATGTTGACGTGTTATGAGATGATATTGTATATATATATATAATCATATATAAACACTTAGGAATGAATTAAATACAAGTTAGGTGTAGAAAATCATCGCAAAATGGATCAACATGCGTAAAATAATACATTTCCAGAAGAGTACGGGTAAACACGGGGTGGTCAACTCTTCATATATCTGTCGGCTTGTGATTTACACAAGCGCGTGTTTCAAAAGAACTGGCTAGTCACGGCTATATACCAAGCCGTGTCCTCTTGGCTTCAACCAAAAAGTAAAATAAAATATGTTTTAATTCCAAAATTAAAATTACTAATTATTATTAATTAATCTTGATGTTATTATTGTTAATGTTATCACTATCAACATTATCATCATCATCATCATCATCACTAATGATATTATTATTATTATTATTAGTGATATTATTATATTCATATTAACATTATTTAATAATAATATTATTATTAATGTTATTATTATTATTACTAATGTTAATATTATTAGAATATATTAATGGCATTATTATTATTAATGATATTATTATCATGTTTATCATTATTATCATCATCATCATCATCATTAGTAATGTTATTATTATGATTATTATTATCATTATTGAAGATATTACTATTATGATTATCACTATTATTATTTTGTTATTGTCATTAAGATTACTATTATTTTTATTATGAAAATTAATATTAATGTTATCAACATATTATTATTATTATTATTATTATTATATACTTTGCAATAAGAAAAAATTAAGATAATTGTAAAAATTATTTTTATATAGAAAAATACATAAGAATGGAAATTTAAATAAGTTAAAATTATGAATAATGTGATTCCTAAAAATAACAAGATAATTATAAGAGTAATTAAGAGAAACACGACAAAACTAAATTAGTAAATAAATATTCATTATTATAATAGTTAAATAAAGAACAGTATAACATGATGATAATGGTAAATTATAAAAATTAATCCACTGAATAAATTCTACAACTACCCAATAAAAATATAAATATCAAACGATATCAAGAAAAGAAAAATGAAAATAAATATTAAAATAATAATTGATTATCATAGGACCATTAAATGATATATAGTAATAAAAAAGAAAACCAAATACCAATAAAGGACACTTAAACACTCATAGGAGTTTAGTTTTATAATTTTTATTTTATTGATGAATATATTCATCTCAATAGGTGATGTTGAAACTATAGAGGATTTCCCAACTGACTATTACGACAAGCTAATACGAGCAGGTGAGTAACTCGGTCTTATTACAATGTGTGTGCTTGTGGCTTAGCTAATCTTTAATGAAAGATAATAACCTAAATTTGTTGTATGGGTTTATGGGAATTATTTGTTTTATGAATTGTTAATTGCTAAGTTACTCTAATGATAGTAATAACAGAATTCTATATAATTGTATTGCTTATATAGTA
This sequence comes from Combretum micranthum, assembly GCA_024138025.1. Lineage (NCBI taxonomy): Eukaryota > Viridiplantae > Streptophyta > Magnoliopsida > Myrtales > Combretaceae > Combretum > Combretum micranthum. The sequence continues at coordinate 175,907 of JAMXBD010001916.1, forward strand.
CGCTACTTGTCTGTGAGATGATTGATCACCTTGAACCCTATTAAAAACTACTGGTAGCATAAATGACATGAACATGTATTGCATGATTTGCATAAGCAGCATTTGAGTAAGTGCCAACCTATTGCGTATTAGTGTTTTTCGATCTCTAGTAATGCTTGGTTTTTCTAGGCAAAGAGACAATTTATTCTATACAAGATTACCTTTGTTCTGTTGAACCACTGGAACTAAATGGTAAAATGAAGACGCCGCTTATGGTATCTCTTTGGAATAAACTAACACTTAGTGAGTTTCTAAAGCGAAAACAGGAAATAGTGTTAGAGACATATAAATTTAAAGTGATAATTAAAGTGAGTATTGTTGTTTTCCTGTATGCTTAGTCTCTCCTTGGTAGAGTAGCCATACTATTGTGTTCCTTCACCCCGATGAGAGGGCGTAAATCTTCATCCTACCTTTGGATTCCGAATTATCCAGCTTGTACTTGTGCATATGTTTGATTGATGCATTTCATATGATTGTTAATAAACTTGTTTGGTTTGTGTTAAGTTTCTGGTTATTCACTGAGCTTGTGGTTTCGCTCACACTCCAACCCATCCTTTCAGATTTACACTTAGGCTATCGCTCGTCACTTCTAGGAATTTAGCCCCGGTAAGAACTTCAAGACCGGAAGTTCATGGAAGATTATGGAATAAGTTATTTGCTTTTATTGTTAGTCTAAGTTAGTTAGTATTTAAATTCTCATTTTTGTGTTTAGAGACTATCTAGGAAGACAGTATGGTTTGTAATATTATATTCAAGCATTGAGATGATAATTATTTACTAATTTATGGCTTATATGTATTTGTCATTTCTAATCAAAGCAACTAAAAGATCCTATTGTTTGAAAACATGTTATTCTCTGAATGTAATATAGTGATAGTATTCAAGCATTGCTTGTTTACTACTACTAGGGTACCCTCAGAGCGTGACAGTTTTAAGTTGGTATCAGAGCATTGTTGCTAGTATAAGAAAGACAAATGTGTGTAAGAAAATAAATTGGTAAATATAGTAATAATAGCATGAATTTAGATCCAATTAGAACCCTTTAGTTTAATTTGTTAGTTATGGGTAGTGTTAGATGCACAACTAGGGATAGAATCTATGTGATTACTAATCATGCAAATTTTATTATGTGCAGACTAATCCAATTGTTTGTCATATCAAATGGAAAATTTTTAGTATGATGGAGGAAGAGACACTTACAAATTACAGATGTCAATTGAGAGTCCTGTAGGGGACTTAGCTTTGTATGGAATTATAATGACCCTGCATGAGATTCTTAGTATATGGAAGAGAGGTTTACAACCTTTTCTGAAGAATTGGCTATTTCTAATGCAAAGGGCTTTTCCCAACAATGGAACAGCAATAGAGACTCTTTACAGATTTGAGAGATTGGTTATCTAGACAGGTGGAGGCTTGGAGATAGATAATATAGCTTTTATAGTATCAACCAAATCAGTGAGGCCAGATCCACTAGATTTTAGAGTTTGGATAACTATTGGAGGAGTTGGATATATGCACATGACATTAGATACGATCATACTCTAGTTCGAGAAGACACCGTCTATTATGATGACTGGATGCTGACTCATGTGATCAGATGTAGCTTTCCCAAGGATGTCTAGTCAGATAGACCCCCCATTATTCCAGAGGAGGAAAGCAAGTCAAGTCCATGCGTCTTCCTAAACCACCTCTGAAATGAAGGCATATAAAATAAAACTTAGAAATAAGCAATGGAACCAAGGCACATAGGCATGCTGCTCCACATGGTCATGTGTCAAGGTGTGTACTTTGCTATCGCACGATCAGACATTAAAATAAGTATCGTCATAGCCATGAGACTCCCTATCACTGTCCTAGGCATAGCCATGCCTTAGGCCATGGCCTCCTCCTTTCTTCGACAACAACATGTTTACGGTCTCAAACATGGGGTTATCTTCAAGCACAGGCATGGACACAACCATGCATCAGGCCATGCATGCCTCGTGACTTTCTTTACTTGCTCTGCTTCACTCACTATCTTAGGCATGGGCATGACCTTCAACATTGGCAATTTTTCTTTCAAATTTTGCCTTTGCTCCATGCTTAGTCTCACTAAACCATGCCCAATAGGAAAGTGTTTTATATAACCCTACAAATACCCATCTCCTTCATTTAGTTCATCCATAATGATCCATTAAGCTAAGTTCATCAATCATCTAGCTCTATGATAGAGTCATTTTATACTCAATTGTCATTAAACAAATCATGCTAAATTTTTTGATTTTATAGAAATCATGAAGAAATGGTACCTAAGTATGTCTAATTTCATAGTTCAGGTCTTAAGGACTTATATTATAAGTACAAGAAATTAGGAGAAGTTCTATGCAAAATTGGAGACAAGAAGAATGCAAGCTGGCCATGCAAGCATATTAGGACAGTTTTGGTGATGTTTTGTAAATTCAACATATCTCTCTCATTTGAGCTCCTATTGAGATGATTTAAAATGCTACTGAAAGCTAAGAGAGATCTTCAATTTTCATGCCTTGAATATGAATAAATTCATAATGCATTAGGGCAAAAATATGTCATGAATTTGCTGCTTTTATAGTGATAGCGTCCAAGTTTTAGAAAATGACAAAGTTTGGTAAATTGCATATATCCTTCTCATAAGAGATCCTTTTAACATGATTCAAAATTCTATAGAAATATATGAGATAGATATATAATCTTTATGTTTTGAGTTTTGGTTAATTATGAAAGAATGAAGGTTAAAAATCATCTTGAGGTTACTGCAAGCTCAGAATATCACCCAGATTTGCATCTCAACATTGTCTCAGTAAATTCGACATATTTCTCTCATAGAAGCTTCCTTTGATATGATTCAAGATCCTATTGAAAGAGAGAAAGATTTACCACTTTTATGTTGTAAGTTTTGACAAATTCCAATTGGATTAAAGTCGAAAATTACCATGAAGTTTCTATATCAACATTGCTTAAAGGTTGCTAGCTATCTTGCTTCAAGAATAATTTTTACAATATACACCATCTACTAGAGATTCAAGGCCGCCAGCACTGAAGCCAGTGTGCATTCAAAAATGCTCTTGAAAATCAATTTTACAAAAGAAGGCCAGCTGATTTAAAAAGAAGGACACCAGCCTTGAGTGCTAGCCTATCTCCTCTACGACTTTTCATATTTAAACTACTCTTGTTGATTATTTGTAAAAAGAAGGAAACCATAGGCATGAAATTAACTTCTTTTCCCTTTGCTCTTAGATCTAAATTAGGGCTTGGAGACTAGAAAACTTCTGTTTTATTTTGATTGAGGATTCCACACTAAGATCAAGTGGAAGACATCACTTGAATTTGAATTAAAAAACAAGATTTCATTGATAAGGTGATTTTGTTCTTTTTCTTATATTCATATTTTAGATGGTGTTGAAAGCTTGTTTCTTTTTTTCTTAATCTGATTCTGAGTTGTTGATCTAAATTATTCAATTAATGATTCCTACTATTGATTGAACAATTGTTTGTGTTCATGTTGTTGATGTTGATTCACCATTCATGTATTTTGAATTGAATCCGGAATTCATGATAGATTAGGATTGCAATTAGAAATTCTTTTCTAATCTTTTCTGTGAATAGCTAATTAGGATTACAGATCTCGTAGACATATGGATTTTCAATTCAATTAGGGTTCGGTAATTATACAGATTAGTCAATAAATCACTTTTCTAGAAATAGGGAACATTGATTAGTTAATTTAGGATAATTGCTTACTTTTGAAAAAGAAGTTTTTATTTGGTGCATGATTACCTGAATACTAAACTCATTAGCAATTTGGATTTACAAGCATATTTTGGTCATAGCATACATTCATTTGATTGTTCATATCTGTTGGCTCTTAACCTAATCAATTGATAGGTGTTAGAAATCCATATTTCTTTGTAGTTTAGTTATATTGAAAGAAATCCAAAAAGAGAAACAAATTTGATTTATCTAACTACAATTAGAACTGATGCAATTGATAACTAGTCCTCATTTCCTGTGGATACGACTCAATATTCACTAAAAATTTATTACTACACACCAGTAAATATATATACATTTAAAGGAATTTAAAAAGAGACTAAAAGAGTTTTAAGAAAAGGACATGTGGAAAAAGCGTGATCACTCTATATCGAGTTATCATTCCAAATAAACCATGATTCCTATCAGGATCTTTGGTCACTATTTCTGTGAATTTTTCCTTAGTCGCCAATCTCTCTTTGTCCTGTCTCCTTGCCTGCTCCTCTTTAGCAAGTTGAGTTCTGGGCTTCTTTATTCTTCTCTCAGCAAATTCCCCAAACCACTTCACAGAAGCCTCGAAGTTATTCACCTTTTCCTTCAAGGAAGTGATCTCGGCCTTTACCTTAGCCTCAAACTCCTATAGCTGGTCGGTCTTGGTGACATTATCCTTTAACCTACAAACTTCCTGCTCAACTACCTTTTCCTTCTCCTCAATAGTATGAAGTACACGAAAAGCCTTATCAAAATGCTACAATGAGACAAGTTAAAATGATACGTGTTCTAATAATACAAGTCATTAAAAAATCTAATGCTCATCTGCTATCTTCTTTTCATGGCCAACCCTAACAAAGAAGCAATCTTAGTAGTGGACTGAAAGGGGTAATAAGATATAAGATACATAAATGTGCATGGAAGTCGACAAAGTTCGAAGAGAATTTGGTCGTTACCTCATCTTCATCCAAAAACTTCATAAGATGCTTTAGCATGCATTCCCAATCCTCGAGCAAGAGTAACTTTCATGATGTCCTAGGACATTGCAAGTGACATCTAGTTAATTACATGTGTAAACCCCGATTTTCCTAGTAACCAAGTAGACTCCGGGAACTGGAAACCAAAACCCTAAACCGGATTAGCTTAAGCTTGAGAGTGAAACCTAAGAACCTTGGATCCGGCTTTCCTTCGATTTCAAACTAAAGAACTTTTGTGAAATAATTTAATATGGAACATTGTTATAAAGTATATTTCAACCCATAAAAAGATCTGATTTCGAAAAATTTTCCATTCCGGGCCTTCCCGAGATCTATTACGGAAAGCAGGCCCCGGGACTCGAAATTCGAAAAATATTTTGGAATACTCTTTAGAACCGAAATTTAATAAGGATTTCAAAAATATAAATTTTATAATTTTTCGGTTTATAGAAATTACAGATATAGCCCTTTTCTCGTATTTTTTTACTATCAGTAAATTAATTGTCTTGATTACTATTCACAAGCACAAGCCCATATCCTACTATACTCACAAGCCATACCCTACTCTTACATCCTTACAAAATACTCAATTATATTTTCTTTTCCAAGAATTTTTGTCTCTAAACAAATTATTACATTTTAAGACTTATTATTGCACAAGTTAAATCAAACAAAATAAATTAAAACCCTCTCTCTCTCTCCTTCTAGCAAACTGGCGCAACCCTTCCCCCCTTCCTTTACCCTATTTTTTTTTATTTAATTTATTAAGCTATTAACCCTAATTTACTTCCATATATATATATATATATATCCATCTATACTCTCTCTCCTCATTTTTACTCTTTCAAATATTTCATTCAAGTAAAAACTCTCTCTCTTTTCCTCCTTGGTGCCGTGACCCTCTCCTTTGCACACACACTCACACAAGTTTGGTTTTCTTCTTCATTCTCCTCTTGATTCAAGCTTTAAGTGATGGATCTTAAACCTTGCTACACTAAACCTTGTAATGGCAAGACCTTCATGAGTATTTTCATATTTAAGTCCCCATGAGCTCTTGCTAGAAATAAGAAAATACTACTATATAAATATCAAACCATCACAAGAGTAGATCTTGTATTTGAATGTGTTTTTGTATGATGATCTTCATGCTCATGCATATAATAGTAGAGTAAAGTAAAGATCTTGCACAAAAATCTATATTCATGTTTTCAAACTCTATTTCATGCATCATAAATAGTAGATCTAGCATTTAAATGCTCATATTATACTTGACATTTATGATCTTGTGAATATTTTATGTTTTGGTGCATTAATGATCATAAAGGCCTTTGTCTTGTGTATATAAATATTGTAGTTTGTAAATCTTTAAGTAGATGAGACAAGGAACTCAAAAAGAAAATTTATTTATTTGAAATGATCAAATGTAAATTCGGATGGTTTCAAGAGCATGCCTTAGAAACCTTTTTATCAACTCTAAAACTTATGTTTTATATGAAAAATGAAGTGTATAGATAATATATATCATTACGTGATTATTTTTTTAAGTTGAGATGGGATTTGCTAAGAAAAATATGTAAAACAAGGAGTAGAAATAAAATAGGAAATTTTGAGTTGCTTGTCATTTTTAGAAATTCGTAATAAAGGAGTAATGGCATGAAAACACTTACTAAAACACTTATTTTCCAAATTCAAAATAGAAGTTCTATTAAAGAAATGAAGTCCTTAAGGGATAGGTATAATAGAGCCTTAAATTTTAAAGTATTAAACAAGTTTTTCTCCAAGAAATCACTTAAAAACTAATTTTACAAAAATTCGGATTTAGAAATAGCCCCTATTTGAAAACATGTTTACAAAGTATAAAATGAGGATTTTTATGAAAAAATGAAGGCCTTAAGGAATAGGTATAATAAAGACTCAATTTTAACAAGGATAACTAGATTTTCCTAAGAAATAATTCCAAAACAAAAGAGAATGATCAAAGTCATGGAATTAGTTTTCTTAAGAGTAAGTATTCATGGAGTCTTACAAAATAAAGAGTTCTAAAATTTTCTTTTAGTAAATATTGTCAAAAGCATGCATACATCAAGCTCATAACATGTCATTCATGATAGGAAATCATCAATATTGCATGTATAGTTGATGTATAAAGTAGAAACAGTTCAAACATTCACAAAACTATTTTTCGGAATTGGATTTTGCTACTGATCAGAATGTTTAGGGACCCAAATGTTTTCAAAACTTGGAAATAATATTAGAAATAGATAGATCTTTCGAAGTAGATGGAAATCATTCCAAGTTAAAATGACCAAGTTACGGTCGTTTTAAGTCGGGACTTCCGCAAATGACGAGAATTACGAAATTACTAGTTTTGTTTAATAGTTTGGATTAGTTAAGTGATGAAATACTCATTAGGGTATTTCTTCCTTTTTAGGTGATCTCGAGATCGACGATTCCCTTCCACCGGACTACTATTTCTAGAGGACCGGTGTTCCAATGGTTGAATGAGTATTTCTTCCTGATTCCATGTATTGTATGTGATTGTAATGATAGTTGCATTAGATTTTAGGCAAAGATAAATGGATATGTATGGTGGGGATAAATGAGAATTATGTATGTTTGCTGATGATATGAGAAATTGAAAATAAGAATATCGAGGTCGGGTGATTAATTAATTGTTGTATAGATGAATTAGGATTGATTGTCTGCAATTATTGATTGATCACCTAAGAAATTGGCATAATTGACTATTTGGAATTTGTAAGAAATATGGACTCATGCATTTCACAAATGGGGACGGAGCGTTAGCATTGGTTAGTGGCCCGTGATCCAAAAACGGAGTAAAAGTTGGTTAATCATGATCCATAAACGAAAAAAACGAGTTGGTTAATCGTGATCCACAAACGAGATTATAAGTTGGTTGACCGTGATCCAAAACGGCATATTTTTAGTAGTACAGCAATATTCGTTAATCTGCTAACCCAAGATAGAGGGCGAAATTCCATTCACATATGATTTTTGACTAGTCATACGTCTGTTGATTTCCATATGTTTGATGCATATCATTTGCCTGATTAATCACTTGCTTGTATGACGTTTTATGAATCTAATTTTGGAAGTTATCACTCACTGAGCTAGTGTAGCTTACGTCTCTACAGTTTTTATTTGTTGCAGCACTCGTTTGTCTAGCTTAGACAGAAGCACACCCTACAACTCAGGTATAGAAGTTAGGCATTTCCTTTAAAAGTTAGATTCATTTCTGTTTAGACTTCCGTAGGAAACCAAAAGACTCTGGATGACTGTAATAGACCTCTTACAATATTCTTTTGTAAGAGAATGCCCCTTAGTCTTTGTAACTATTTATATATGTGTTTTGATTTATATTCTAATGCTATTGAATGTCGATTTAAACTCTTTATCTCCATCGGTTCAAGTATTTTATTGTCGTAAAGGTACGCCTTACATCTATAAAAGACTCTCGAAGGACTAAGGTAGTAATCCATGGCTCTTATATGACATGTGGCGGACTGTTACGTTTAGGGTACCGTATAAGTCGTGACAACACAAGTAATAAGGAAAAACATGCAGACTTGTAAGTTCGCAAAGTCACTCTAGATTCGAGGTGTTGGAGCATTGTACCCCTAACAACAGTCGAGTCAACTTGAGGAGGTTTAGCCATCTCCAAACAGCATCTCAACCTAGAGATCTCTCTTGCCTCTATATTGCTGGTGATTGTACTCTCGATAGGCTCCACGTGAGGGGACTCCCCTACCATGGGGGATGCAATAGTTGTTTCACTCCTCATCACATTGTGGACCTTGGGAGACTTGGGGTCAATAATCTTCTGAATCTTAGCCCTCCTCTGCTTAGGCACAGTATGAAGCTGTTTCTGCTTCTTCTTGGCCTAGTTCGCAAGTGGAACCTCTGAAGTCCCTTTTGACGCCACACTGGCCTTGCCTTTTCCAGGTGCAACCCCCGATGGAGCCCTCCTACCAGTCATCTTCAACGGCCCTTCTTTCCCTATAGCAGCCTTGAATCACTAGTCCTCGTGGTCTTCTTCTTGAAGGGAATTGCGATCTCCCTCACCAAGTCAATCCACCTTGCACGAGTAAACAATTCCTCAACCTCATAGAAGGCGCTTGCAAGTAATAGAAAAAGTACGTAAGTACAAAAACAAGAAGCTAATAAAGGAATGTCGTACTGAGCATCTCCTAATGCATATCGGCATAAGGTCCTCTCTCCAAGGTAGTCCTCGTCTCAACAAAAGGGAGAAGAGTGGATACACTTTTTCCTTCATCGTTTCTCCTCCTTTCCTCTCCTTGAGCCATTTCTTGCCTAGGCTCCTTGCCATTACTATTAAAGATGGGTACACCGTTGTAGTATCTTGAAACCAGGTCGGCGACATCCACTTCTCCTTGGCGATGTAATACCAACCCTCCCTATGCCCCTTGACTGTATAGTAGTGGCAAAAAATAGTCGATATGGGTCGACCTTCGAGATGTTTGCATAGGGCTCCTAATGCTACTAAGATTTACTAGGAGTTTGACGTGGGCATTTCAAGGACAAGTCTAAAATAATTGAAAACCTCCTTCTAGAATCGTGAGGAGGGGAATTGAATACCATATTAGAAGCACTTCAAGTACATGCCGAAGTGCTTACTGTGGAGGAAGGGGTATTTGGTTATGCTCTAATGGAATTGATATTTTCACAACCCATTAGACATCGAAGGGCATAATTCTTAATACATCACCTCAACTCATTAGACGAAACAACCCTTTTGACCCCATTGGATCATTTCCTTCCATCAACGCCTACTTTATATATGATCTCTTCACCCAACTCTTCCCCTCCAAGTCCTTCAGATAATTGCCAGTAAGCAAACTACATTAGAAAATAGTGATGCCTACCCCAAAAGAGACATTGCTAAAAACATCCTAAAACACACTACTCCCCAAACTACTCTCCTCACTTTCCATATCTAAAGCCCTACAGACATCACGTTCTTATGCTCTACTATCTTCACTAACTTTAAGAGCATATTCGGTTTCTAAAGAAGAGGATGAGATTTGAAACTTATTAATGTTTTTCTTACTTCTGGCCATTGTAGTAGTCAAGTGTGTTGGAGTATATAATTCTTGTGAAGAGGTTTAAGCCTTGGGCGTCCAAGAACATAGAATGACTAGAGGAATTGAAAAAACCCTCAAAAAACTAGTCCTCCTGCGTTGAAGCAAAAGACTACCAAAAAATTTAAAGAAAATATTAGAAGGACTATGTGGCTTTGTATTTATAAGATGGGAGAGTTTTTTTTCTGGGATATATCATATTTAATGTGACAATTGTTGAACAAATGGTGGCGCATGCACTGTCGGGCACAATCTCAAAATGTTAGAACAATTCAATCATTGACAGTGCGCACATGCACGTTCATACCCAATTTTTAAATTAAAACTTATTCGGAAAGCCAAAGACTCCTCGGGAGAACTTGTTTGGCAAGTTAATGGCTCTATAGGTGTCACATCCCGCCCCCACAGGCGTCGGCAACACGATGCCAGGGCAGGCAAACCCACCACTGATCCCCTAGTGGTAATGGCCGACACCACCATTGCATCATGGTGACCTCAACCAACGCATGCCCCGCAGGGTACCACGGGCACTATAGGTACTGTTACCCTCAGGATGGATTGACCCAGTGTACAGCCTCTAGGGATCGAACCCATGACCTGAGGCTTTTGCCTGCCCCAAAGGCAGCACCTCTTACCAATTGCTGGTGAGAGGTGCTGTCTTTGGGGCAGGCAAAAGCCTCAGGTCATGGGTTCGATCCCTAGAGGCTGCAGACTGGGGTCAATCCATCCTGAGGGTAACAATACCTATAGTGCCCATGGTACCCGTTGGGGCATGCGTTGGTTGGGGTCACCATGATGCAATGGTGGTGTCGGCCATTACCATTAGGGGGCCAGTGTGGGTTTGCCTGCCCTGGCATCGCATCGCCGTCGCCTGCAGAGGCGGGGTGTGACAATAGGAGGAGAATATAATCCAGTTTAGGTGCTCACCTAGTCCATCATCCTTGAGTGCTCAGCTTTAGAGTGACGAGTGACGACTTGGAAAAATGACTCTTCACAAGAAGACAATCCCTTAATCAGCTCTCATAGGGCTAGGATTAGCTCGTGGCCTTGCCAAATAGTCCATAGATAAGGGGGACGCAACTTAGATAACAATATAAAAAGAAAAGGTACTCCTAGCAAGATAGTTCATTACCACCCTGGTAACTTACCATTGATCTCCTGAACTTTCTTCGAGTTTCCCGGTAACTTAGCATTGATCTCCTAAACTTTCTTCGAGTTTCACCTCTCTTTATCAATCCACAACGAGAGGTGGAGGAAGATTTGGTAGGCTTAACTTGATTAAGGCCCAATAGGCCTAACATTAGCAAGTTAGGTATCACAGCTTCTTCAAATCAAGCATCCTAGACCATCTTGGCCCATGGGCCTTAACTTCTCATCTTGGTGCCCTTGGAGTACTTGGAGACCCAATCCAAGGTCTTCTTCTACCAAGCTCCCCCTCACTTATGAGGCTCCTTTTTGAATGATGTCTCCTTGGTTCTCCATACCGCCATAAGGGTAAACCATACCTCCTCAATAGGCCATATATCTCCATGAAGGTACTTAAGACCTCCCTAAGGGTGCACCAAAGGAATTAATCTATGCTTTTGTTCAACCAGCCCCTACAGACGACTACAGTCACCATGTCATGTCTAAGTCAACTACCAATTTAGAACCACATTACGTGAGCAGTGAATATCTTGTGGCCCCCTAATTTCGTTATGACCATCATTTATAAATAGCACTTGAGGATTCGAGGTGAGTAGGGGGCAATAAAAGCTAATTCACCATAACTTTATACTCTCTCATGATCCCATTATGACTTAAGCATCGGAGTGGCCACATTAAACAACCACTCAGTTCTCTTTGGTTGCAGGCCTAGCAAATCTCTATTTGCATATCACCTACAACACGCATGAAGCAAAATAAGCATCTTGCCTTTAAAGGCTTTTTGAAATTTGAAAAGAAAGAATGACAATTACTAAAAGAGTAATTACCACTCCTAAAAGCTTGTCCAACATGCTTCACTACTTCATTGGTAAGGGACGCATAAAAAAGTGTTCATTCGAGAACAAATGTTCATGCTAATGGCAAAAGCCATCAACTTAACTATGATTGAAGCTTGGGTGTCCCTAAAAACACTCGTCTAATAACATATAAAGGCTTAGGTGAAGACTGTTAAAGCTTGTGCATCATTTTACAAAACAAAAAGTCGAAATATTTCTAAAATTTATAAAAAATAATGAGTTCTTTTTAACTTTGGTAGCAATCACTAATATGAAGTAAGTACACCTATCGTAGTAGCATAGAAATATTAGGTCATATTCCTTGGGGATTGTTTGCATCTACCTTACTTCCTTAGCATCTATTATTTAACCAAAGAAAATTTAGCAAAGTATAATGAAAACAAAAGCTAAACTAAGGTTAATGCATATATAAATTTTTTTAGGGTAAAAATTATGGATAAGTTTGTAAAATGCAAGATGAGACTTAAGATTTCCTTCACCAAATCTTTATCATGGGATTTCTCAATAAACTCAAAGAGTTGTTTACTAGTGTATTTACACCCTCAGACTCAGGCAAGTATGTTAAAGCCTCTCTTAAGGTTAGAAACTCTAGAAATAGATCAAACCACTGGAATCTCTTCACAAGTTATCAGCAATCTGATTTAAAAATCCATTTCATAAATTTTAAAAAAAGTGATCAAAAGGTTCATCATCCCTCTCTCAAGGTGATTATGAGAAACTTCATTAGTAGCCTAGACCTATTCAAAAGAATGATCTCTCAATCTATTCAGTTGAAATCAAATGTAAATCTAAAAGGTGCATCACACATTTAGATCTATGAAATTAAGTTCAAGCTACTAAACACATATACCCAGTCAATATTTAATTGAAAAGCGAATTTGAAATCACATGAATCAGAATTTGGATTCACAAACCCTAAGTTTAGGAGATTATTTTTCCGTAGATTTGAACATTAAGCACAGATTTAGAAGAAATAATATGAAATTAAAAATGAATATTGCAAATTAAGTTCAAAATCTTGCAGACTACAAGTAATGGGTTAAAATGATTTTATCTATAAAACTTTGAATTTCTTAGCAAAAAGAAATAGTTATTTTGCTAAGACTTTATCTCTACTCTACGTTTAAAAAAAAATTTACAAATGGTACTCTTCATCCCTTTATTGGACATCTGTGCACGTTTATTTATAAGTTATAAGCATAGAAAATCATGAAAACTTTATTCGCTAGCGTGACAAATTTTTTATAACAGAATTTGTCATTATTCTCATGTGTGTGTCATGGATGCCAGCTTGTAAGATCACTTTTCGCGAGGTTAGATTCATGGTTGTCAAACCGGTCCGAACCGATTGATTCAACCCGGTTTGACCAAAACCAACACTATTGCCAGGTCGGGTCTCACCTAAGTCTCGTTTTTGCAACGAACTAGCAAGGCTCGGATTGACCTGGTCGACTTGAGCTATCGAACCAAGAAACCAGGGGATCAAACAGATCGACCCGGACTGATTAACAAGGATAAAAAAATGAAAAAAAAAACAAAATAAAAAATAGAAATTTAAATATTTATTCATACTTTATTATAAATTTATAAATTATAATCATTAAAGCATATTTATTTAATAATTAATTGATGAATTTGATCCAAATATAGATTTAATTGAGTAATGACACATATATTGTCTTTTATAATTAAATTATCCTTTATATTTTTATTTTTTTGTAACCTTGGTTGAACCCGGTCTGACCCCTTGACTCTTGACCCCCTAGCCTATTCGAGTCAAACCTTGGTCTGGTTCTGATAACATTGGTTAGATTGAGTGCTTAAAAGTTATTCAAATGTTAAGGCTCAATCTAATCTATGACCTCCTTCTATAAAGCTCGAATTCTTGTCGAAATTCAATTGTGAGTACATCAAGTTCGTCAAAGGTTCGTATGTTGACCTCGATCCAAGTTATGCTTTTCCAAACAAAGGTGTGATTTCTATCAAGCTTCAATCACCGGTGTAATCAAGGGCTCGAACCTATGGCTCGATTGGACTTGGCTCATGAAGTGTAAGGCGTAGATGTCTCAGAGCTGATTGCGGCTTATGTCAAGAGCTCGACACTATGGCTCAATTGGTTATTTTGCCTTGTTTTGCCCTTGATAGGTCTTTTGTAGGCCTCAGCTAAGTTCTGTTTTACATAATTGTTGTGTTTAGCTCCAATCTGGTTAAAATCACTTCATTTCTTGTTTTTCTGATGTTACGATTTGAAAAACAACAATTGCAACATAAAAGCATAGGATTCATAGGAATTTATCTAAAATTGGATCAAATAAGGCCTAAATTCCTATTAATAGAATAGAGTAAAACAAACTTATCAAAGACCTAACTTGCTACGATAAGTACCTATTCCCTTTCCCTCAAATCTCCTCCAAATTAGCAAGAATTTGATCTTGCTTAACTCACCATTGCAAGTCTCCTCTAACTTATTGATAGCTAGTAGAGCGCTAAAATAGCTTACCATTACTAAATACTCAACTTTACAAGACTTGTGAAGGATTTCCAGCAATCCCACTTTGCCAAGACGAACCTCCTACCCATAACTTTATAAGATGCAAAAGTATCATGATCTAGCTTGCTAAAATAAGCCTCTTAAAAGCATGATTGTCAAAATTTTAATTTTATTATTTACTAAAATGTATAGAATTGGTAGAATTATGCAAAATCGTGCAAAATGTGTAAGCCCACTAATTTTGCATAACCTAATTTTGATAATTAACAATAATATGATACAAAATCTTGAAGAAACTTTGAAAAAAAAAAGTCGCAAAGATCACTCCTGATTTAAAAAAAAATTAAAATATGAATGGTTTAATTATAGTTAAGAAATTCGAATTGTCATTAATAAAAATTTACCTTAAATTTTTGCAATCAATGAGCAATAGTAAATCCACAAGTAATTATTAAGACTCTAGTAAGTTTAAAAGAACTATGAATCGATGTTGGAAAATAATTAGAAAAACAATAAATATGCCCTGCAAAATTTCAAATAAGAATTGCATAATAAATCACTAAGCAAAACCTTAATTACAACAAATAAAAATAGATATATCTCTAGATTCATCAAACATAAAGAATTACATAATGTTCAACAAGTAAATTTTCAAAATAATTATAAATTATTTTATAGATTTATAATTAATGATGATTGTGGCCCCTTAAAGAAGCTAATAACACCACCTTCTTTAGTAAGTAAAACCCCTTAGAAGTCAATAAAATCATATAAATAATTTATTACATAAAAAAAATCCAGAATATAAACAATCAATTATTAAAAAAAAGAAAAAAAAGCTGTAAAATTAATACTTATAAAATATTATACATTACTAATTTAATCATGTGGTTACCTTGGGTACATGATACATAAAGTATATTATAAACTATTATTACAATTTATAATAACGGTATTAATAATATCAAAAGTATATTGTAACTAATAATATATATTTTAGCAAAAATGAACAAGATTATTTTGTCGTATGATAAATAATAATACCATCCTTGATCCACATATTAAAACAATTTTGATAAGTTAACAATACTAATTATATAAGACCACAATTATTTTAGTACTAATATTATAGTAATTATGATAATTTATCAACTTGTAACAATGCTATATGATTTTTATCAAACATTGTAAATATAATGAGTAACATTATAACCTAACAATTATAGTATTAATATATACATAATCATAATATCAATGCAACCTCTAATATAATAAGACCCTAAGTCTAATTACCTAAGAAAGTGAAATATCCCAAATCTTTATCTATATTAGAAATTGAGTTTAGATATATTAAATGAATCAAATGAATTATAGGATTTATATTAGACAAGTTGATATAATTTAATTAGCTATTAATTGAGATTTGAGTTTCAAATTCCCTAAACATGTCATCAAAGTGTTTAGAGAATTTCTAAATCATTGATTCTTAGCCTAAACACTAATTCCTAAATCTCAGTAAAATTTGAGTTCATTTGCTTATCTTAAATTATCAGTTTTTAAACCGAACTCAAATTAAATATCTTTTATCTAAAATAAATTCTTAAATTAAGTTCTTATTGCAAGTTCTTAATTTGTAACATATCGGTTCAGAAACAAAATTTTAAATACTCTTGGAACTATAGATATTTGATCTGATAGTTCTAAGCCTATACCCATATTCGTTTAAATTAATTTTAATCCTTTTTATTTTCCTTTTAATCCTATCCTCTGCTCTCTCTCCCTCACTTTTCCCTTTCTTTCCTCTATTTTTTCCCAACCGATACTTTCATTTCCTTTCCCTTTCTTCTTTTTTTTCTTTCTTTCTCTTCAAATCTTCAACAAATCTCAAGATCAAAGCCAACTAGAGGATGAATCAAGACAAGGAGATGAACTAGATGGAGAAAACCGAGCTAGAGGATGAAGTTTCAACTTGTGTTCTTTTCTAAAAGCTAAGTATAGTTTACTATTTATGTCTTATTTATAATTTCGAATTTAAATGTTGTATAGATGATGTATATGAGTTGAGAAGTGTTGTTTGAGTTTGTATTTTTAAGGTTTATGGTTGATGGAGTTGGTTTGTTGAGGAAGAAGATGAATAGTGAAATTGGGGTTTGAAGTTGTTTATGATGATTATAGTGATGTTTGATGGATTGAAGTGGGAGTTTGTGTTTATTAGATTGTAGTAAGCTCAAATAACAAGTTTTAAGAAGTTTGAAATGAATTTGGAGGAGTTTGAAACAATTGGAACAAATGGTTTTTGCAAAATGAAAACAGGGGAAAATTTGACAGCAGCGTAATGCATGTACTCTGGCATTCAACGCTGCCGGTGTTGAATCCTACATGCCGGTGTACGTTGGAAATTTTCCGGTGTTGAAGATGCACTCGGGGACCAGAATCGTCGACCCTTAACGCTGGCAAATTTTCAATTTACGCCGCCGGCGTTCCACTTTCCAGTTTCGTAGTCCTTTCGTTTTTAGCCATAACTTTTTCATCCGACCTCCAATTGAGGTGATTCAAGTTGCGTTGGAAAGATAAGAAAGAGATATACAACTTTCATGTTTTGAGTTTTTACAAATTCGAAACATATCAGTGCTTAAATTTTGAATCTTTCCAGCTATTGTGTGTTTCCTAAACAAAATAAAAACTTGTTTTTGATTTCTAAATATTATTGTTAAGTGTAAATGGATCTTTTTGACCTAAAATGAGATAGATAATAATTATTTGATGTGTAATGATGATTTAGTGATATAATTAAACATGATTTAGATAGATTTATAGATTTAATGAATAATTGAGCTAAATATGCGAGTTTTACATAAATGAATCTAGTTACTTAGCTTAAGTTCAACTTGATTAAATAGACTTGAATGAGTTAAAATAAGTTAGATTGAGTTAGTTAATTACTTTGGCTTAGTAATTAGATTAAATGATTAATTCTAATGAGATTGACTTAATGAACTCAATTAAACTAAAATGAACTAGATTTCTTAAGCTTAATCCACTTGGCTTGGCTTTTGAATTAAATGGCTAAGATTAATCAATTTGACTTGGTAAATGACTTAAATGACTAATTTTAATCAATTTGGCTAATGTTAAGCTAAAATGGGTTAATAGCTATTAATTAGCTTAGATGAATGAATTAGGATGATCCTTGATTAATATGGGGAATATGTTGTTTCAAATGTGTGTTTACTTGGAAAATGAATGTTTTTGGTTTATGAATTCTTTGTTAATGCTTTTGTAATAAAACACTATAAATAAAGAGAAAAGAAATTCTTTGACAGACAAAGGAAAACTGTCCATATTTTGGCGGGGCGATATTCGCAGCCATAGTGGGGTTCCACATTAGTGTCTGATCAAATAGGATTAATAGAAGTTTGATATAAGTGGATGTTGTTTAGTTTCTTATATGAGTTCTTTCCTTAAACAGAAGAGGATATCTGATTTATCTTCTGGATTATCTTCTAAAATTTCCTTCTGAGGCTATGTTTGGATTCCATATTCAAGGTACGCAGTAACTTGCGTGTTGAATGCTAGGATAGGCATCCTAAACTGATTAAGACTTAAACTCGGCTTAATAATTGATGAGTGTTGATTGTGCTTTAAGTCGTTGAATCCGGTCCGAGGAGCGACAACTTATCATGATGCAATGACAACATTATAATAGGCGTTTAAGCCAATAGTCATGATGCAATGACTAGGCTCGGCGGGGTAATCGATAAGGAATGTGTAACTGCGTAACGTTTTCTTAATCTTGAGGAAGTAATATGATTTAATTCAATGTTTATGGGAGCATGTGAATTAAATTATATTATGGATTAAGTTAAGTGAAGTTAAGTAGCGACTATGAGTCCTGGATGAGATTACTGTTTCTTTTTCAGTGTAACGTTATCTAGGAGATATAAGTATTCGCGCTGCTTATATCAACCCCCTGAGTGTCGTGAGCGTTACAGGATCCCCAGATTCCCTTGGCTTGTTCCGGAGTATGAGTGCTTCATTTTTTATTTGTTTATTTTAATGAAAAGATAATAACTTGTGGATTGATGCATTACATTTAGTTAAGCTCGTGTGTCACTCGTGTGTGATTGTATTACTGTGTACTGGGCTTCGGTCATTCTTGTTGTTGTTATTCTTTTTACAGGTTTTGTTGTTGAAAAGATGATGTTGATGATGATGAGTTCTTGTTGATGTTGGTGATGCTTGACTCGGGTTTCGGGCATTTGCGATGATTCGGAGAGGAATTTGTGAATGAGTGAAGTGAGTAGGATGTGGATATAGTTGTTATTTTATTCCTTTTGTTTTGTATTAAGTGAGAGCTGGATTTACGATTTAAACTTGTTTATTTCTTTAAATGGCATAGTAGAGCTCATTTGTAATTTAACGTTTGCAAAGCTTTGTTTAATCTAATAATTCTCCACTGAGAAGAGTGGAAGTTTTGAAATGTCTTTATTTCTAAATTGTTTTATAAATTTATTTTGCTGCTAAATCCAGTTATCTAAAAATCTAACTAAACGATTTCACAATCTAAAATCGGATAGCAATGTTCAAACATAAACACCTTTTTAAGACAACCTTACGTATAATTCGTAAGAGTTATACGTGGTTGGGGACTTGGTGTGCTTAATTTGAGAATTGAGCATGTCGGGTCTTTATAGAAGCTTACAATTATTTACACTAACTATGTGTTTGACAAATATTTGGTACAACAAATACTATATCAAGATAATTATAATAGAAAATATGCAAACAAGCATAATTAAGATGTATGGAAATATTAATTAAGTAATGTAGACTGAGATCATATCAGAAAATTAATTAGAAAATTATAAAATAAATCGAATACGTTGTGAACCTTAGAAACCTTAAACAAAGATTCAATAACCTAAGATATTAAATAATTAGATAAAGTCTGAAACCCTAAAGTAAAAATATATCACCATCATAATAATCCAATAACTCAATCGATCTAAAAACCTTATCCTAAATAATTCACCCATTTAATCTCTAACATGCAAATCGAGGCAATATAGCCAAATAATATCTATTGATAAAATACTAAGAAATAATTTCCCATAATTGAAAACTCTTAAAATTTTACGGTAATCTTATAAGTAAAAACCTTAGACTCAAAAAACGAAACTGGAATCCTAAAGTCAAACCAAATCAATTGCAAACCTTAGAAAATTCAGACTCGATCGGATAATTTTAAAACCATAAAATAATAAATTAATTAAGAAAATATTTTGAACTCAATTTATAAATCATATTTATAGTATAAATCCTTAAAGGATCAGATTGTTCAAAAATTCAATCGTTTTAGACCTTTATAGGATCAGTTTTTGTATTCAATCACAACACACAAAACGAGATAAAATTTTTTGACAATCAAATTATACTTGAAAATATTTAGATATTCATAAAATATCAGATAAAAAAATTTGGGTCATAAAAACGTCAGATATAGCTCATATCGCATTTTTTATCGCTACCGGTAACTTATCTAATATTTTACTATTACTATTCACTATTTTTTTTTTTTTTTGCAGCTATTTTGCTGCCATTTTGTCCCTATAATCTTAAGCTTACTTTTTACACAATATCTATTTACTACATTTATAAGTTATCACATTACAAAGTCAAATTATCACTTTTCACTTACTTTTTCTTTTCCCTTTCCCTTCTTGATGAAGTTACATGAAGTTACATTTTTTTTTTTTTTTCAATTTAGTTATCTACTTTAAATCACCAAAATCATCTCTATATACCCTATACACTTCCTCCATTCAACACTTTTACATCTTATACAAATTTCTCTCTTTCTTCTCTTTTACTGCACAAAGCGTTGTTGCCATTTTTCTTTTTCAATTCAAACACATTCATTTGATTCATTTTTGAGTTAAAACACATTCCCCCATACACCCTTAGTTGATTTTGTGTTTCAAAGCATTATCCATGGAATAAAATCTCCCATAATGCATTAAGCTAGGGATGATAGTCCTAAAATAAGCCAATAACTTGTTATGTTGATGATCATGATAATTTTGTAATCATGTTTCTATATTATTGTCATCTAATCTAACTATCTATGTGTATAAGTATAGTTATATATATAGTATATTAATATAAGTATATTGCTCACTAATTTAACATTTATTTCATGATTTTATTTCATGCTCTTATTATATATTTTGAGACTTGTCCATAATCTAAGTCTCAGATTTATCCTTAATCAAGTAAAATAAAAGGATTTGTCCTTAATCTAAATCCCAAGAATTCCTTGTCCAAAAAATTCTAAGGCCTCCATTATATTTGTTATGCTCTTATTTTGCTTTTATTTACATGGTGACTGGAATAATTCAAGTCTCGGAAAGTCTTGTCCTAATTCTAAGACTTTCATTTTCATTTTAATTCCACTTTTAATTATTTTGCTATTTAAGAGGACTTGTCCATTTCTAAGTCCGAGGAAGCCTTGATCATAAAGCTAGGCTCCCATGCATTAAATTTATTATCTTTATATTCGTTATTATTTTTTTTTTATCTCCATAAATTGTGAGTTTAAAATATGGTATTTATGTTCATGCACATGAATATTCTATAGTGATGTTGTTATACCAAAATAAAGTTTTGACCCATTTAAAATGATAATTCTTTGTTATGCAAAATATCTTTCAAAAATCTTATTTTTGATTTATGAGAAATCTTGCCCTCAAGAATAAATTTTTTTTTTTTTAACAAGACACTCACCTAAACTTCGTTTTCAAAACATGAGAAAACTTTTTATTAAAGAGGGAATTTTTAAAACAAGAATCATTCTCTTAAATACCTTAAAATACCAAAATTGAAAACATGACTCTAGAAAATCTTACAACTTAAAAATTCTTTTTCTTAAATACAAATGAGAACCCTTTTTCATCAAGAAAGACAATTTATAACGAGTTATTTACTTAATTTTTCTCATATGTCAAAACTTAAAACATTTTAAAGAAAATGCAACTTAGCATAATTTTTCGCCACAAACACATAGAGATTCATGTTTTGAGAAACAATTGGTTAAAAGAAGTTTAATGTGAAAGTAAAATATTCATGGATTCAAAATAGATATTAAACCATGATTTTCTTTAGTTGAGTTTCACAGTTACAAAAATCTAAGAATTAAGATTTTATTTAAAAAACTCAACTTAAGAAAATTTCAAGGGAAATATAACCTAAGGTATTATACTACGAATGAGTAAAACCCATATCTTGTAAAATAAATTGTTAAATAAAGTTTTGAAATAAATATAAGACCATAAAGGTTTCAAAATACATATTAAACCATGATTTTTTTTAAGTCTCATGTTCACAAAATTTAAGGCAAAGAATTTTATCACAAGTCCAAAAGTAATTTTTTTCATAAAACTCAACATTGTTACTTTTTATAAAAGATTGTTTTACAAATTCCTATTTTGGGACAACATCACTAGGATCTTGTATGTAATATGAACTATTAGTATCTATATATTTTTATTTTAAGTAAAGAAATGTTACATAATTAAATTATGGAGTTTAGATAAGGTGTAAATGGTAAAATGTAACAAAAATCAACACTGGAACAACTTAGGACAATTTGTACAATATCATTCCGATCCTTAAATGACCCAAAAAATTGAACATAATATTAGAAATGGATAGATCATCCGAAGTAGGTAAAAATTGACTATTTATACGTCAAATTCCAAGTTAAAATGAGCAAGTTATGGCCATTTTAAGTTAGAATTTTCGCAACCAGGAAAAATGACGCCAATAGAGTAAATAGAGTTAGAGATTTAAGTAGAATCAATATGAAATACTCCTTTCGGGTATTTCTTTTGTTTAGGTGACGAATAATTTGATGTACCTTTCCCTAATTATCACTTCAACTAAGGATTGCATTAAGGACGAGTGAGTTTTCTTTATGCTTTTCATGCTCTTATTTGTGCTTGTAAGTAGTACACTAGAACTTAGGAAAAATATATAAATGAAATTGCATGAAGGGTTATATTTGGATTATGATGTGTTTTTCATGCTTGATTAATAAACATTAAGTATATTGAAATCTTAGTTGTTTGATTTAATTGATTATTATGACATTATGTTGGCTTGTTTATGAAAATTGTGTTGATCACCCTTAATTGGAAATTAACTTGTTGGCAAATAATTAACAAATAGATCATACATGGCATGAAGTCGAGTCACATTTCATTTTTCACTACTTCTCCTACGCGTGGGACAGGAAAGGTAAAGTGCCTAGCTCCAGCATGAGAAACTACTACGTTTGGGGAATACAACCTCATGGAGGAGCCATGTCAGATCGATCGCTTTGGGCAAGAAACCCTAGGACTAAATAGTGGCGATCGATCGAAACCCAATAAAGTGTGATGATCAAAAGGACCCCGCTATTTTCAAAGGATTTCCTAACCCTTAATGGAGGGCATAAATCCATTCAAAGATATAGTTCTGGTTGATCATATGTATTAGTTGCTCATGTGGATGTTACATCTCATATGCTTGTTAATAAACTTGCATGTTATTCTATTTGTTATGAGTACGTTTTGCATAGGAATATATCTCACTAAGCTAGTTGTGCTTACCCATCAATAATTTGTTTTTGCAAGAAATTCATAAAAGCCAGGAATTGGGATAGGAATCAAGCACAAAGCATATCAAAGACCAAGTCTAGGATTAAAATGTTGATGGACTAAACTTGGTTGAGAGAATAGACTTAAAACTTGATTTATTTCTTTTGTAATCTGCTTTGATTGTGGATGATAAATAACCTAAGTTGCTTTACCCTATTTCATTTTTTGTAAGGTACTCGATTCTCTATGGTCTTTGTGATTTATGGAAATATCGGTATCCTAAATTTTTTTTAGATATATATATATATATATGTATAACATTGAGTAAATAAATAAATAGAGTCTTGTAATCTCTTACTTGCAAGATGGTCTTCATGTTATGGGTACATACATGATATGACGACTTTAGAGTAAACCTATTAGACCCCTATTTAGGGTCATGACAAAACGGATAAAATCATAAATTTGTAAAATCATACACATGATTTATATTTCTACTTAAAGTTTGTACCTAAATAATTTTACATTTATTTTAACTATAATAAATATAATCATAAACCTGTAAAATCGCATATTTAACTCACATTTTTGAACACTATGCTCACAAAGTCCACTCAAAGTTGATAAAATGCTCAATATAGTCTAAGGCTTGTCATGATAAACCTCTTGTACTACTGTACGAGCTAAATCCAGTCCATTTCACTTCAACAAGTTTCCTTTAGCATCCCTACCCATGAACTAAATAACAAGTCAAATCAATCTAGCTTATGCCCTCAAATAGTTCCACTTTTGGTTCATTAACCTTGGCCCCCTATACTCTCTTTCTCAACAATGGCACAATCCATGCCTTGCCAATTAGCTAGCACTCTAAAGGTTTGACCAAATTATCAAAAACAATTGTTGAATAGCTTATCTTATCCAACATAATCAACTTGAGACAAGTCAAATCAATCTAGCTTATGCCTCAAATAGTTCCACTTTTGGTTCACTAACCTTGGCCCCTATACTCTCCTTCTCAACAATGGCACAATCCATGCCTAGCCAATTAGCTAGCACTCTAAAGGTTTGACCAGATTATCAACTCAACAACGATTGTCAAATAGCTTACCTTATCCAGCATAATAAACTTGAGACTTGATAGAAACCTTTATGGTCCAACATGTTCTCATACAAGCATTCATGAGGCAATTGTATGAATCTATTAGTTTACAATGTTTTATGAGTCTTTTCTTAGTTAAATTGGTGTAAAATTGTTTAAGTGTACAATTTTAGTAGAATTATGAGTTTAGATATATGATTTTATAAATGTGTAATCTTATTATGTTCATATGATTCTACTGACTCTGTATGTTTAGACCTTAAGTATGATTGCAAGTTTAACAATCACCTACAAGGTACTCCACAACTCCAATTATCCCACTAGCTCGACAGTCAATACTTTTCTTTAGCCAAACATTGAGCAAAATTATTAGGTACCCTTTTATTGGGTTAATTAACTTATGCTACGTTTGGTACACAAGAATTATTCAAAACAGAGTAGAATTGGTGTAACAAAATGAAATGAAGTGAGTAGTGGAATGATAAATTCATTCCATTATTTTATTACATAAGTAATAAGCAAGAGAATACTAAAAATTCGAGCCATAGAGTTTCTCAATTCTGACATAAGTACATTAGATAGAATAAGTACATTAGATCTAATAGATTATTTTGTTGTATCCAGACTAATACAAATTCAACCCATTTCATGAATAAAATGTGACCAATTAACCAACCAACAAAACTACTTGTTACAAATAACATATTGTTGTCGCATCAAAACATATAAATGTTAACTAATCTGGCTAACATTGAACTTGGTAAAATGAAATGGTTGAATAATTGAAAAATGAGATTATTCAAGAATACACATTGAATACTAAGATTATTGAATTTTTGGTAGTAGATCTAGAATCAAAAAAGTGTTTGTGATTGTTCAAAAGAAATAAAACAAAAGATATGGTAGTGCTAGGACAGTTATTATATGAGGTTTATCCAATGCTAGATGTAGAGGCACATAATAGATCGATATGAACATCATAAGCTGTCTCACGATTAAAACATTGTTACTAATACCTTCTTCTGGTTCCATCTTCTCCTTCTTCTATAACCCGAGCTTGGAGAAGAAAGATATAAGTGGGCCATATGGAGTGGATAGACTATTTATAAAAAGTGGGGCTAATATCACAAATGATACCTAAACATTGACAAAATATATAATTAGTCATCTGAACTTTGAAATTAATCAATTTATTACCAAACTTTGAAATTGATCAATTTAATACCTAAAAGAACTTGACGAAGGTATTGTTGGAGTGCATGAAAAGTTTTTTCAAGTAATAAATTGATCAATTTCAAAGTTTATATACTAAATTAATTAATTTTAAAGTTTTAGTACCTAATTGTATATTTCGTCAAAGTTTATGTACCATTTGTGACATTAACCCTAAAAAATATTCTTAGTAAAAATATGAATAATAAATATGTAAGAGGATGAAATTTAATTATAGTAACTAACATTAATGATGGTAGAATAAAATTATGATTTTGTCCTCTAAAAAGTATAATCAAATTTTCTTTCAATGTCACAATCACAATTCTTGTTTTTAAAATGTGTATCCAAACATGGGAATAGGAATCAAACTCGGAATCATGATTCCATTCAGGATTCATTCTCATGTACCAAATACAACATTTTTTTGTCCTCACCAAATATGGGATTAAACTCTCATAAAGACTAATGACTAAGCCATGAGGTGAAGTTTCATTTATCCTTGTACGATAGGTTACCTCAACAAAGTGAGCTTTCGTTGCTAGCTAGCCACCAACATTAATATGAGACAAATGTTAATGATTAATTTTTTATTATACTTCCCAATTTAAGGCCAACCCATTAAGTCCATTGGCTAAAGAAAAAAGTAAGGCCATTTCCAATTATTTTTTCTTGTCTGTAAGACACTAGTGTGTTTGTTTTTTTTTTTTTATGTGTTTATCACTATGCAACACAGGTGAAAAGATAGAGAAACATGTCCCTCTTAGGATTGGTAACTCCATCTTATATACCTTTCAACACGCCAAAAAAAAAAAAAAAACGATCTTCACAAACATACTATTTCCATCTCACTTTTCAATAAGCTATTAACTAAGATCTTAGATTAGTTCACTAAGAAAACTTCATACTCTAACATCCTCTTTCTTTTAATGGTGTGGTATCCTTCACTCTCTAAGGTCCTCCATTAACTTGATTGTGATTAATAGGATTATATACCTAAACACTCAATTCATAAGATTGATTTGGAAAAAAAATTGAAGTTTCTTTTTATTATTTATTTTTTCAACTTACATGCTAAAAAAAAAATAGTAATATTACGGTGTTCATTTGAAATGAATAACAATTCATAATCAATTGCTATTATTTAAAATAATGAATAGCAATTCATGTTTTATTTCATGAATTACTTGAATGGTCTATTTTTCAATTTTGTCATAAATATCTAAAATGACTCTTATATAATTATTCTCTCTCTGTGATATAGGAAGCATTACAGATATTTTATTTTTTTCTATCAAATGAATATTGTAATAGCTATTATAATCTTATTATATTTTCTTTAAATTAAAATTTTATTTTATTTTTATTGTATTAGCGAAGTAAATGGAAAGTAGAAGTAAATTGAAAATTGTAAAAGAGAATAAATTGTATGCTTTCTATCTGTTCAGAAATATAAAAGTAGGAGCACTTTAAATTTCAAATTATGTGATAGTAGTATATTTTGACATCATCATATGGACAGAGAAAATTGTAGAAAAATATTTTTCAAGAATATTATTTCCGTGAGTTAACAAAAAGTTGTCGGAGCAATTATCCACCTTGTCTTCTTTCAAAATTATTTTACGTCTGTCATCACAACAAGGAAAGACACGTGGTCCGGTACTCGAAACTTCCCTTTTAGCCTTATCCAACGAACCAAGTTCGTTCACGCGTCGACTCCTGGATTTCTTTTTACCGTTAGATCTTCATCGTTATTAACTGCCTATGCAATCCAACGGCCATAAAATCTCAATCCACTTTCTTCATGCTACAACCACTATTTATCGTCAAGTTTATCTTAGTTTCTCTCTCCAACAACTTTTTCATCAGCTTATCCACTAAGAAAGTCTAAAAAAAGAAAGAAAGAAATTAGGGTTTCCCTGTAGCTCTAAAAATGGCGGATGTTATGAGCAAAAGAGGGTTGTTCTTGAATTCTTGTGGAATTAGAAGTGGGAATTGCTTGTCGGAAGTATGTCAGAATCATAGATCGGTTGGGTTTGGGGTTAAATTGAGCCCGTGTGTGAAATTGAAGCCTCTGGTTATGAGATCTTCGGGTCCTTTAAGGCCAAGAAGTGATCTATATGGGAAAAGGGTTGTTGTACAGCAAAATGAAGGGATTTTTAGGAGAGGTAGCTTTAGGGCTTCTGATTTTAAAGTTCAGGTACTTGTTTCGTTCTTTTCAATTATTTTGACTTTGCTGTTAATTGAATATTGCTTCTTGTTTTTTTTTTTTTATTTTTTTGGTATGTTTTGTTTATGAATTTTGGGTTGCTGTTGTTTGTATTCTTTATTACATCCATGAGAACTGGAAAATCTAGTGAAAGTTGAAAGATTAAGGGGATGTGTTTAGTTACGTGAATATAAGAGACTTAAAATCTTATTTTTATTCTTTTTTTTTTTTTTTTAGGTATATGTTTGAAATTTACCGGCAAGCTCAACTGTGTCTAATTCTAATGTTTGCTTTTCTTGATGGATTGTCCAGATTCTTGAATTTTTTAATTTTAAATTTTAGCTCATGGAAATTAACATATGTTGATTACAGGGTAGCCTAACAATTGGAAAAGCTCAGAAATGGTGGCAAAAGGGTCTGCAACCGAATATGAGAGAGGTGACGGGTGCCCAAGACCTCGTGGACTCGTTGTTGAATGCCGGGGATAAGCTTGTGGTCGTAGATTTCTTCTCCCCAGGATGTGGCGGTTGCAGAGCGTTGCACCCCAAGCTATGCCAACTGGCAGAGATGAACCTTGATGTACAATTCCTTCAGGTCAATTATGAGGAGCACAAGTCCATGTGTTATAGTCTCAATGTTCACGTGCTGCCTTTCTTCCGATTCTACAGGGGAGCTCATGGTCGGCTGTGCAGCTTCAGCTGCACAAATGCCACGGTTAGTTTGCGGCGATCCATATTCTGTAATGATCTGATGGTTACATTGCATGACTTGATTGGCACTCGTTTTACAGTAGCTCGTCAGCCGTAGCATACAAAGCTATGCTCTGTAGTTGATTTAGATCCCAGTGATTTGGATACGTTTCTTTCATATTGAGCATGGATATTGAATCTCTGTGAACGTGTGCCTTTGGGCATGAGTTACATGGATGATGGTGTAACATGTGTTCAATCTTGTTTGTCAAACAATTGGTTTCAGTGTAGTTTCAGGAAAATCATTTTTTGATGCTTGGCTTTTTATTTGCTCGACTGTTAATGTGGTTTCGACTTAAACCAGATTTCCCAAATGCATTGTCATAAAGCTTCAAATTTTCTTTTTTGTTTATCTGGGGTTAACTCAATTGTTAATATCATTGGCTATGGTAATATGTTTCTACAGATTAAGAAGTTTAAGGATGCATTGGCCAAGCACACCCCTGATCGATGCAGCATTGGACCAACCAAAGGTTTGGAAGAGAAAGAGCTACTAGCTCTAGCTGCAAACAAGGACTTGTCATTCACATATACTCCGAGTCCTGGTCAGCCATCTCCTACTCCACCAGTACATGAAGAAGTGGTAAACAAACCAATTCCTGAGCATTCGCCATTGGACCTCCCTCTTCCTCGTCCATTAACACCATCAAAGACGACTGAGGTCACAGAGGGAAGGACGTTGGTTACCTCCGGGAGATAGTGGGGGGGAGGGCGTCCGCAATGAGACAGCTCCATATCAGATTCTCATCTCCACATAACCTTGTACAGTACTATTTTGTCTTTTGTTTTTCTCTCTCACGGTAGGATATTTGTTAAAGATATATATCGAATGATGTGGTGAAGGTTAGTGTATAGAGAACCTGATCCCATGGAATTGCAGCCTTTTGGATTTGGTTTTTATGGATCCAGGCTTGCCGGTCCCCGGGGATTCAGTAGTTAGTACCATATTATGAGTATCAGATAGTAGTGTTTTTGTTGGTCTCGTCCGTTTAGTTTTGTGTTGTGTGCGACTCCTTTCAGAGGTTGTAAAGAGCATATCCCTCTTTTCAGCCGGATATGAGATGCCTTTATGTTGAAGGAATATGAAATGGAAGGTGCTTTTCCCCTTTTACCTTTTTCCAGCCCATTTAATTTTCCTTCCTTCTGTGACTTGGACGGCTCAACAGGGACCCTGCGTCCGTCACGAAAAGAACAACCGCAGCCGCAAATGTTGTTGTGGACATGTAGAGTTCAGAATATCGCTTCTTTTAATTTTATTGTTATGATTAATTAATAAAAAAAGGGGGACGAGGGAAGTGAAAACGTTTTGGGGATTAGCAATTCTACAGAAGAATTCTTTAACAGTGATTGGTACGTGTGCTCTTATAAGCAATGTTAAATGTACTAAAGTTTTGGTGAAAAAAAAAAAGTGTATTAAAGTACTGACATATAGAAAAATAAAATATTTTATTAAGTCCATTAACTAGGGTTGGGTACAATAAAAATTACATATCAAATTAAATCATAATTTATTATTTTTTTAATCTCAAATTAAACTATTATTTTAATGATTTGATTCAAATTAAATTTTTTTTAAATAATTAAATAGCATTATGAATCTAGATTTAATTAAAAATTATAATTTATTTATATTTGTGTGGTATTCAAATATTTAAATTGTTTTATAAAGTTTGTAATGTAAAGTAGTAATAAAATATTTTATAAATATATTATATCATTAATAAATGATTAAATATGAGAAGTTATACTAATAAAATATATTTACTAATTAATATATAACAAGTTAAAATCTATTTTTTTTAAAAAAAGATCAAGCTAATAATTATAACAAATTTAACCAAAAAAATTATCTACAAGCAAAACTATCCACCATGAAAGTTATTTGCTAATAAAATATATTAAATAATTATTTTATAATGAGAGTTAAAATTAAATAAATAAATTTTAATCCCACAAGGTTAAAACTATTAAATATCACATAAAAAACAAATCAATATATTTCATGGTCTAAAAAAAGTATTATTATATAATAAATATATAATAAAAGCATAAAAATATATAACTTCAATCAACCATTATTAAAGTCTATAGTTATAAATAAAATATTACATATTTCTAAAATGATTTGTTTTGGTTTTGAGTTGATTTGATTTTATTTACCTCTTTAAACCAATAAAAAATTTATGAAATAATTATATTTTTTGTTTTGTTTGGTCTGATTACATATTGATTTTGTTTTATTGGTTTTTTTTTCCCCAACTCTACTAATAACAAACAAGTGCTTCATAATATATTTTGAAATATATGTCGGTGTAGAAAATGCGGGTAAGGATTATCATATTAGATTGATAAAAATAACGATACGGTGCCTCATGCACATTTTGACTAGTTAAAAGGAAAAAAGAATTACATATATTTCGAACAAAAGTAAACATGCGTCATTTTTCAACAAAAATATAACAAAATTATATGATCGGCATAAGAGAGCGAAGAGAGCAATACTAAACGAGATTTATTTTGGTGAAAAGGCCATTGAATCTTAAGTTTTTAAATGTAAATAAATATAGCAAAAAAAATTTATGATTGTACTTTAATACTTTTAGAAATAATTAGCAAGTAACCTTAGGACTGTAAACGAATTGAATCGAGACGATACAATGTTGAGCTCGATTCAAGTTCAACTTAAAATTATAAAACTCGAATTCGGTTTGAATTCGATCAAGCTTAAGTTTTAAGCTCGAATTTGGTTCGAAATAAAGTTATGTATTCATGAATTTGACTCGATTAAACTCAATTTATTAAAATATATATTTTAAATTCTAATTAAAATAATATGAATACCCGAACCCCATAAATAAATTAGATTTAGGATTGAAATAGAAAAACTCTAAAACGTTGGACTAAAAATATACTTTTTCCAAATTAGAATTAAATTCTAAAGAGTTAGTTGAGTTTTTCAACAAACGGCTGTTATCACCCTTGCATTGTTCCAGGTATAAATGGAAATGTGTAATAAAAAATTCAAGGTTTCCTAGATCTTATATTGATGGGTAAAATACGAACATCCCCTTAAACCATACATATTATATCGATACCTCTTATTAAAAAAAATCCAATACTCTATCTCTTTAGAAATATAGACCCCACTATTCATCTTACTTGGAAAATGACTTTAAAATAAAGAGGAAAAGAGAAAAAAAAAAAAAAGAAAGCCAACTCATATTTCATTTTTTTTTTTTTTTCCTTATTTGGATTTACTCATCTATATTATTAAAGTAAATAGATAGCTATAAGAAGTTAGAGAAATTTTATTAGATATTAGAAAAAAGTGCAGTTTAGAAGTACAGATATGAAAGCTACAAAAAGAGGAAAAAAATTCCACCATTAGAGATATAATATATATAGGCACATAAAAATATATATAGATAATTTTATAAAATTATATATTTATAAAATTAAAAATTAGATAATTTAATTTATTTACTTAATTATCATTTGTTATCACCCGTGTAACAAGCATGTGCATTGATTTTTTAAAGATCCAACCAAAAAACTACAGTAAAACTAACATCAACATGTGGATCTTATGTTCCAAAGACACGACCTCAAACAGACCTCTCCCTGAGGTGTTGCAATGCGGTGGGAGTGTCAACATAACTTGTATTACCAAGAACTAGCAGGCAGAGGCCGAGTAGATTCTACAAGTAAATAATGGCCAAAAAAAAAAAAAAAAGATTCAACTTGTAAAGGTAAAAAATATTTTCTCCCATCTCAATAATATTGCATGAGTTCAAAATAGCAAAAATTTACAATGATTATGATATTTTAATGTGTCGTTTAGTTGATTTCATCTTTTATAATAATTATTTGCATGTCACAGTTAGGTTTTATGACTCTTAAAAAAAAAAAAAAAAAAAAAGAGTAAATCCTTGTCAGAAAGAAAAAAGCAAAGAAAAAAAACAAAGTATGTGTTGGCTTTTTTTTTTTTTTTTATTTTAAAGTCACTTGCCAAATAAGATAAATAGTGGGGTTTATATTTCTAAAGGAGGTGCAGTGTTGGATTTTTTCAATAATTGGTGTTAGTGTAATATGTATAATTTGGAGGGGTGGTCCTGTATTTTACCCTATATTTATCCTAGGTAAATAAAAATAGACTGTTGTTATTTGGGTTACACTCACATTAAGTCGCTTTTGATCGACTTGTATACAAGTGTGAAGTACAACCATTGGATTAATGTTAAAAAAACAAGGACTATCGGATGTTATGACCTGCGATATTTGACTTGGAACAAACAAGCTCAAAATATCTTAGGTCCTTTATTTTGTACTAGGTTGACAAATGTCCTAGGTTTTTTTATTTGTTTTAAGTGTTTGCATTTGTTGTAAGTGTTCGTATTCGTTTCAGGTGTACGATGACTTGGAACTTTCAAAACGACTTGGAACATATGTTATAACATAAGACATTTGACCTGAAACAAACAAGCTCAAAATGTTCTAGGTCCTTTATTTTGTACTAGGTTGACAAATGTCCTAGGTGTTTTGATTTGTTTTTAAGTGTTTGCATTTGTTCTAGGTGTAAAATGACCTAGAACTTCCAAAACGACCTTGAACATATGTTATAACCTAGGACATTTGACCTGGAACAAACGAGTTCGAAATATCCTAGGTCTTTTATTTTGTACTAGGTTGATGAATGTCTTAGGTGCTCTTAATTTGTTATAGGTGTACGATGACTTGGAACCTTCAAAATGATCTGGAACATATGTTATAACTTGAGACATTTGACCTGGAACAAACGAGTTCGAAATGTCCTAGGTCCTTTATTTTGTACTAGGTTGATGAATGTCCTAGATACCTTAATTTGTTCCAAGTGTTCGTTTTTATTCTAGGTGTACGATGACCTGGAACTTCCAAAACGACCTGAAGCATATGTTATAACTTGGGACCTTTAACTGGAACAAACGAGTTCAAAATGCCCTAGGTTCTTTATTTTGTACTAGGTTAACGAATGTCCTAGGTGTTCTTAATTTGTTCTAGGCATACAATGACCTAGAACTTCCAAAAGGACCTGGAACATATGTTATAACTTGGGACATTTGACTCGGAACAAACAAGTTCAAAATGTCCTAGATCCTTTATTTTGTACTAGGTTGATGAATGTTCTAGGTATTCTTAATTTGTTCTAAGTGTTCGCATTTATTTTGGGTGTACGATGACTTGGAACTTCCAAAACGATCTAGAATATATGCTATAACCTGGGACCTTTAACCTTAAACAAACAAGTTCGAAATGTCCTAGGTCCTTTGTATTGTACTAGATTGACGACTGTCCTAGGTGTTCTTAATTTGTTCTAGGCGTACAATGACCTAAAACTTCCAAAAGGACCTGGAACATATGTTATAACTTGGGACATTTGACTCAAAACAAACAAGTTCAAAATGTCCTAGGTCCTTTATTTTATACTAGGTTGATGAATGCTCTAAGTGTTCTTCATTTGCTCTAGGTGTGTTTATTTTGGGTGTACGATGACTTGGAACTTCCAAAACGATCTAGAACATATGTTATAACCTGGAACATTTGACCTTGAACAAACGAGTTCGAAATGTCCTAGATCCTTTGTGTTGTACTATGTTAACGACTGTCATAGGTGTTCTTAATTTGTCTAGGTTTTTGTATTTATTCTAGGTGTACGATGACCTAGAACTTCCAAAACAACTTGGAACATATGTTACAACCTAGGACATTTGACATGGAAGAAATGAGTTTAAAATGTCCTAGGTCCTTTATTTGTCCTAGGTTAGTGGATGTTCTAGGTTTGTATAATATATTCTAGGTGTTTTTGTTTGTTCTAGGTAAATGTTTACCGAATGACCGGGTCGCCACTTGTACACAAGTCGCCACACAACAAAAAGTAGCGACTTGACCTAAGAATTTCCTGTTGTTATTTCATTATCAAAGGATTGTATTCATTAAACCTTTGGAAGCACTAGACATAGGTATGCACTGGTGCCGCCAACAATTGGTGGTGGATTCTTTATCACTGGGAAAAGAAAACAAAAACAAAAATAATAAAATAAATAAATAATAATAAAGGAAATTGTTAAAGGTAATGAATAATTGAATATAAAAGTAAAAGTTATTATTTTATTTGCTCACATTTAAAGACAACATAACAAATAGATTAAGATTATTTTTTTTTCTCCTTATAAATCTTCAATCTTCAGTACTTTTTAAGTCATAAGCATAACCATTTTTCATCAATCACATTTCTGGCTAGGCTTGCTGAATATA
This sequence comes from Combretum micranthum, assembly GCA_024138025.1. NCBI lineage: Eukaryota > Viridiplantae > Streptophyta > Magnoliopsida > Myrtales > Combretaceae > Combretum > Combretum micranthum. Next base: position 210,489 of record JAMXBD010001916.1, read on the forward strand.
AGCAAAATTTTGATGCTCGACTCAATTAAACTTGGATCGATAAAGATGATTATGATTTGAATTGCATGTGTGCAGTAGATGGGTGGTCTAATGACCATCTATTTTTAGCAACACTCTCTATTGAGGGTGTGTCAAATAAGATTATCGAACTGTCGTGGTTTCACCAATAACCTATCCTTTTTTTATCTTAAATAATCAAGTAGTTTTTAACAATATTTTAACAAGAATAGGTAATTTGAATCAAATAGGTATGGTGGTTATTTGGGTTTGAAAATCCTAGTCAATTGGTTTGGTTACAACTGATATTATTATGTTGTGGGAAGCTTTTATAGTCTCATCGATGGAACCGTTTAATCAACTATCTAACTATTATAATAAATATAATAATTAAAATATTTATTATATTAATAGTTCGATCACTATTGGATATGATGTAAATCGTTGGATAGTGATGAAATCATAAAATTTTCTCATGTTGTGATTTTGAACTTACGCATTATCAGTCTAGCTTAAAGTATGAGCAATGGGATAAAACATATAATAATCATTATTTTAGACGCAAGGATGAAATTATGACTCTTAATCGGGAATGATTAGAATTTCTCAAAATGCTATTTTACAAAAAGTATGTAAGTTTTGCTTCTTTTTAACTGTTAACTAATACTTGAATAACAGTACATACGTGATAGTGATAATGATAGCATTAAAATATGGATCGAAATAGTGAGGGAAATATGATTTCTGGTGGCGGTTCTTTTGCCTTTTTGGCTTAATGGGTCATGCGTGCAAGCTAATGACAAGAGAAAATGATGGATAAGGTTCCGTGTGCAAGAGGGACCTTCAACGTGGCCTCTCAACCTCTGCACACTTTCTTGGTTTTAAAAATCACATTCGTCGTAGCTTCACACGTGTGTCCAACCCAGTTTCATCCATGAATTATGTCGAAAGCAACGGCTTGGCTTTTCAAAATCCAAAGTGGGTTGAAAGTGTCTACAGTTTTTTTTTTTTTTTGGGTTAAGCTCGGAATATAATGTTACTTTAAAAACACATATTGCATATAGAGGTAAATTTTCAAGAAGAGTATGGTATTATATGGTATTTTTCTGTAATTCCAAAAAGACTTAAATAAAATGTTTTGAGAGAATATGTTATGATAACTTTTCATCATCTATAACCTTAATTTAGAAAAAAAAAAAAATATTCTATTGGTACTAATATGCTACGTGTCCAAATGAATGAGATGAAAATATCAATAAAATAATGACAAGCAATGATGATGAAGAATAAATTTTCATTCTATAACTTTCTATCATCTATAACCTTAATTGAGGAAGCCTTTCTCCTAATTCAAGGATTAACAAGTTGTAGAGAAAGCCAAGTTTTAATTTGGTTCTGGTTTTATCATCATACAACATATGAAATCACCACCAGCTACTATAAACTTAAAAGGCAAATGAGTTCACTTATGGGAAGTCATGTAAAGGGTTATAGAATAGACAAGTAGAATACATCAAATTTTCAAGGCATATACTAAGATACAATATCAAAGGTAAAAGCACCATCAAATTTACACTAATTGGATAGTTTGTTTTTTATCTTTATGTGTATCTATATTGAAACAAGATATATAAATATGTTCCATTTGCATTTATATTTAATCTATTTGATATTTGCATAAGAATCACTATTTTTTTGTATTTATCTATTTCTTGATAAATAATTTATTAAAAAAAATAAAAATAGATGTTTGTACTTATCCAAAAAAAGCTAGCCAAATAAACCTTAATAAGAGTTTTAAGAACAACTTTATTAAAGTTTCTTGAAATAAAATTCCAGGCAAAGAAGTCCCCCACACCAGAGGGAATTACATGTACTATGTACTTTCAAAAAAAAATTCCATAAAAAAATTATAAAAAAATTACAAAAGTAGTGTTGTTGTATCACATGTTGATGATGCGATACATATTTTTTAAAAATTGTAAGTGTATCGCATATTGGTTGTGCGACACATACATGTGTATCGCAAGATCAACAAGCGATAACATATAAATATGTGTATCGCTCGTTGTTATGTGATACAAGATCAAATGAGTATCGCATAACGTACATGTGATACTCAACCACCTAAATTCTTTTTTTCTAGATTGCTATATCTCTATCCGAAGATGCGATACAAGTATATCTCCACTTCAAGATGCGATATAGTAATATTATTTTTATAAACTTTTTTATATAATTTATATTTATGTATTTTTTTTAAGTCCACCCTAAACATGTGTTCAACCCTCTGCACCACCAATAAAAAGTTCCTTGAGTAGCAGCTGCTTTGCTTTTATGGATAGAGTTGCTCCCACAAGAAAATATTACTTTGTCGCTCCTTTTTCATTCTCCTTGGCTAATGATCATCGGACACGGGCCTAGGAAATACAACGTTGCAAATTGCGACCATACAAACTTACTCAACCTAACGCGGCGGCCAGATTTTTTATACTTGATTAATTTTAAGAGGAAAATATAAAAAGTAATAGTTTTAAAAGAATAATAATATGAGACCTAAGAAAATTTTTAAAAAATTATTTTTCCATAAAACACTTATGTGATGCCCAAGAAACTATTTAAAAAATTCATAAAATGGTGTTATTAAGCTAAACCTGCATCAGCATTTGATCATGGGCCCCTGCATTTTTCATTGGTTATGGACAGACTCGTACAAGATATTAGGGAGATGCTATCATTGTAGTTCTTTCTAGTGGATAAGACAAGGGAAGAAGTGAATATGAATCCTTGTGAGTAGGGGAGAGCTTTCACGTCAATTATACCAAGCAAGGGCGGATCTAATGAGTCGCACAAAGGAGCATGGCCACCATACTCAAGAAAAATTAAATTTTTAATATTTAAAAAAATTATATGTTATATATATATATATATATTATAAAAAATAAATTATAATACAAGAAGCTTGATGTGTAGTAGTTAAGTGTTTACTTTTATATTTATAATGTTATCGATGTATTGAAATCTTATGAGTGTACTTTTTTTTTTTTTTTTCAGCATATGTTTATTACATTAATAAATCATTCTCTCTTTTTGTTATCTCTCTCTTCGTTTATCAAAAATTATACTTGACTAAATTCATTTAAATTACTGTTTGTTATTCAAAGTATAATATCAATAATAATTATATTATTAATATTACAATTGAATCTTATCCACACTAATTATATAATTTCATTTAGTAATTTTTTTTCTTTCTACAATTAATATCATTGAAATGTGGAGGAATTATTTAATAATTATCCCATATAGATATATGTTATGATCTATTTATGCTAAAAGTAATTATATTGCATATTAATTATATAATTTGATTTAATAACATTTTTTTTATATAATTAATGTTAAGGAAATGAACATGAATTATCGAATAGATATATATTTTATGATTTTTTTTGTTAGAGGGAAAGGAAAGAAAATATCTTATTAAAAATTATAAAAATATCATCGAAATAAAAATAATCCCATGAATAGGTAACTCAATCTCATCTATTGAAGAGACAAAGTTCAATTACACCACCCTCATTTCTTCAAGAGACGATGTTAAAAAAAAAAAAAAAACTCCTTCTCCCTTGGCCGATTTCTTATCTCTCTCTCTCTAATCCTTTTCCTTTCCATCACCTTCTCCTCTATTTAATCCTTTCCCTTTCTCTCTCCTTGATGCAGTGGTGGTGATTTTATAGTGTGTGTTTGGTCATGGTGGTGGGTGTTGATTTATATGGTGGGTGACAGGAAGGTGGGTTTGCTTTTTTGTGTTTTTTTTTTTCTTTTTTTGGCCCAAGATTAGCATTTTTTATTTACACCACTATGTTTCCAATGGGAAAGGAGGAGCAGTGCTGAGTTGATCGCTGCGGCTTTGATCAACAAAAAGGGAGCAGTACTAGGTTGATTGCGATGGTTCTAATGGTGTAACGCCCTAAAAATTTAATTCGATTAATTAAACAACTCAAGGCACTACCGCCACGTATAATACTCTAAAGTATTACACGCTCAAGCTTTCTTAAAAAGATTTTGTTTATGTTGAACATTGCTACTCAATTTTAGGTTATGAAATCATTTAATTAGATTTTCAAATAACTAGATTTAGCTGCGAAAATAAATTTTATAAAACAATTTCGAAATAAAGACATTTCAAAACTTCTACTCTCTTAAGTGAAAAATTATTAGATTAAACAAAGCTTTGCAAAAGTTTGATTACAAAACATGGACTCCACTATGCCCTTTAAAAAATATAACAAGTTTAAATCATAAATCGAGCTCTCACTAATACAAAAAAAAAAAAGTAATAAAATAACTAAACTACATCCATGCTCCTACTCACTTCACTCATTCACAAATCCTCTCTGAATCATCACAAGCGCCTAAAACCCGAGTCAAGCATCATTAACAACAACTCTATCATCTTTATCAAATCATCATCACCAACATTATCATCATCATCATCATCCTTAATATATCACCTCGAGAAAAGAACAATAACAACAATAATGAGCCGAAGCTTAGTACACAGCAACACAATCACACAAAAAATAGCACACAAGCCTAACTAAATGCAATGCATCAACAACAGATTATTATCTTTTCATTAAAGTAAACAAACAAAACAGGAGTACTCAAACTTCGGACAATAGGGGAAACAGGGGTCGTGAGTAACGACCTTGACACTCAGAGGGTTGATATAAGCAGCTTAAATACTTATATTTCCTAGATGATATATTCGATAAAAAGAAAATAACTTCATCTAGGGTTGATAGCCGTTACACGACTTCATTTATCTTAGTCCAAAACATCACCTAGTCCAACTGTTCTCATAAACATTTGAACTAAATCATGCCACTTCATTATAAGTGTAAACAAATGTTACGCCGATACTGTCTTCCCCATCAGTTACCCACCGTACCACTTAGGAAAGTTTTATTAAAGACAGGGGTGGTCTAAGCGCCTAATCTACCTTGTCCCCAATCTGAGCAAGGTACTGCTCCCCGAGCTGAATATCGATCTGTCATATCGGGCCAGATACGGATTTAAATAGCGTAAGAGACTTCCAACTCAAACAAGGTTTAAGTTTTTCTATATTAAAGTTGATTAAAGGCATACCTATCCTAACAAACATTCAAGCAAGTCACTGTGTACCTTTAAATGATGCCCATAACTCAAAGAATCAGAAGATAACCCAGGAGAATCCACAAATCAGATTCAAACATCTTTTCAAGAAATCGAATTTTTATAAGAACTTAAGCTATAACTCATTTATCTACTTATATCAATTTTTATTAAAATCCTATTTGAGCAGACATTAAATAGGAACCCCGCTATGGCTGCGAATATCGCCTTGCCAAAATACAGATAATTTTCCTTTGTCTGTCAAAGTATTTTTTTTCATTTTATTTATCATATCTTATTACAACGACTTTAACAAAGAACTCATATACAAAAACATTAATATCTAAAGCAAACAAACATTTAAATCAATATACTCCTCATTATATTCAAATATCTCTCTAACATGTCAATCTAATCCAATTATTAGGTATTAAACTCATTTTTACTTAATCTTAGCCAAATTGATTAGAATTAGTCATTTAAGTTATTTACTAAGTCAAGTTGATTAAACTTAAACAATTTAACTCATTTTAGCTTAGTGAAGTTCATTAAGCCAAGTTGGACTCAGATTAATTACTAATTCATGTTACTTAATCCTAAGTTAGCTTAAGCCTAACCAAATTCATCAAAGTTAAACAATCTAATCCATTTTAATTCATTCAAGTTCATTTAGTCAAGTTGGACCTAGGTTTGTTAACTAAGTTTATTTTAGAACTAACTTCTAGATTTAATCTAATTATTTGTTAAATCTATAAATCTACTTAACCCATGTTTAATTACATCAATTAACTCACATAACACATCAAATATCATTTATCTATCTCATTTTAACTTAAAAAGATTCATTTACACTTAACAACAAATATTTAGAAAACAAAAACAAGTTTTGACTTTGTTTAGGAAAACACAATAGCCGGAAAGAACTAAAATATAATGATTGATGCTTTTCGAATTTGTAAAAACTCAAAACATAAAAATTGTAGATCTCTTTTTAAGCTTTCCAACGCAACTTGAATCACCTCAATTAGAGGTTCGATGAAAAAGTTATGGACAAAATATAATCAAGTTCCGAAACAAGGGGAAAGTACACAACCTAGTACACTACCGTGCTGGGGGCCATATAGGGCACCAAAAAATGACCCAAGAGGAGTTTTTCAAGGTTTTATGACCTACACAACCACATACACGCCAGTGTACAAGGTGGGGTAGAGGTTAAAAAAGTGATCCGATAGCTTATTTTGATCAACCCAAGCTTCTGCATACCCGTGTACAAGGTAATGTTGATCTAGGAAAATTTTTGAAAGCAATCCACGCATTTTCCATGTTTCCTTTACATAATATATCAACTTTTACATGTTCTAATACAACTTAAACATCATAAAAACTTCATATAACATATTATACACTTCAAACAACATCAAAAGCACAAATTCCCCACATCATATACATCAAACATAAAATAATCCGACAAACCCCAACTTCACTATTCATCATTTTCTTCATCACAATCCCAACCTCCAACATACAATTAACCAACAATTACATATGTAAACAACACTTTGAACCCATTTCTAACATCTGTATATCAAGTACATAAGTAAACAACAAAGAAAACAAGGAGATAACAACTTATCTTGTCAAGAACAAATGCTCACTTGAGTTCTCTTTATACTTCAAGCTTGTTTTCCTTCTCTACTGTTCTTTCCTAGCTTGATTCCTTATCAATTCTTGTTTTAATGGAGATTTGTGGGCTTGATTTTGAAGATAAAGTGAAAAGAAGAAGAAGAAGAAGAAGAAGAAGAAGAAGAAGAAAAAGAAACCAATGGAGAAAAAGGGCAAAAAGGGCAGCACATAATTGTGAGGAGAGAGAGAGAGAGAGATAAGGATAAAGGAAAATTTTAAGGGATATTTATAAAATAGGTATTAAGTTTGAATCTTTCTGATAATTATTTTTAGTACCATAAATAATTAGAAAATAATTTAAGAACATATATATTAGAAATTTATGACTTATTATAAAAACACATTTCAAAAGCTTAAAAAATGAAAATTTGGTATTTAATTTGGATTTGAGTTAAAAACTGATATTTTTAAACAATTATTTGATTTCAAAAATTATAAAGATTTAGTAATATAAAAATTAACTAAAATTTGAAGGTTTGGAACTTTACTACACATTTAAAAATATTTATTTGGGAATTTAAGCATTTCAATTAGATACAATAGGAGTTTATTCAGAAAAAGAATTTTATAAAATAAATTAAATAGGCTGATTTATCAAATCAATTTAAAGAAGGAATAAATATAAAGAAAAAGAATATTTAAAATCACCAATCTCCATTTAACCTCTTTACTAATTTAATTATCCCAATTTGTTTATTTCTTTTCTATAATTCAATTAAACCATTTCTAATTAACTAGGTGAGAGTTTGGGGTATTTCGGATGGGCAAGAAGGAGTAGTGTTGGGTTTCGGTTTTGAGTTGGTGACTATTTTTTTTTTCTTGTTTGTGGAAACTCGTCTGTTGAAATGATGAGGATGGTGTAATTCAATCTCATCTTTTCAACATATAAAATTTAGTTGTCTATTCTTGAGATTATTCTTATTTCAATGGTATTTTTATAATCTTTTAATAAAATATTATTTTTTCCTTTTCTCTTTGGTAAAAGAAAAATATATGCATATATTAATTCTACACTTTTTATTAATAATTAATTATCAAATGACATGCACACAATATCTTATGAAATGCACTAAATACTCTTAATTACTGTTTAAATAATTTGTTTCATAAAGTTTTAAAAAATATCGTTATGAAATCATCATTGAAATTCTCATAAATATATGAATGTAATATAATTATTATATCGAGTGAATATAAATAAATAATTATAAGATCCAATTCCCCGGTTATATAATCCTTAGTCATTTCTAGCACAAGCATAATCCTATGCGTAAGTCAAAACAACGCAAGAATCATAAGGAATGTTTCTAGAGTCATAAGGTGCCGATAAAGTATAAAGTTCAGTTCCATTATACTGCTATAAGACCGATAAACTCTTATGGCATGGAATGAGAACCTTTAAACAATGGACCTAATCCTAGTATGTGTCTAGGAGAGAGAGAGGAATCGTCAGGTGAGATGGATCTGTAGTTATGTGAGAATTGATAAGATAAGAAATGAATTTGTTAAAAGGAAAATTAAGTAACACTTACTAATAAGAAAATAAGCGAAATACAAGGAATTGTTTGGTCATGTGCAAGGACATACTTCAGGGGCACTAATTAAGCATTGCATTTTAGGGACAAAAAGGACATGGAGGAAATCGTTAAAAGTGATAAGATATATTCAAGAAATTAATGAAGACAAGCCTCTCCAATGTTATTATTGTAAATCCAGAGTGGTTTATGAAAAGAGAAATGATGAATATGAGGGTTTATATTATACCTTTGAGCTCCTTTTCTAGTTCAGTACATTTAATTTCTACTGGTTGCCATAACTTTGGATGCTATTCTTTCTTATTTTATGTTCGGCTAGCATAAAAAAGACTGCTCTTAGTAGACTGAACAACACAATCTTGAACTAATCCCCTTCACATGACCTTAAAATAAAAAGCTTAAGCCTCTTCGATAGAAGTCTTTTCTTTGTCTTGGTTCCAATTTAACTACAGTTCCTATATCTACCTTCTTACAACATTAATGTAATCATTTTAATGGCTCCCTTAAATGTGAGAATTGCCCTCTTAACTAACCATGAGTGGGATAGTCCCCAGAAATACTCGTTAACCTACTAACTGATTGTGTCAATATTAAAATTGTGATTTATCCTACTTAGTTTACATCCAACACCATCTTAGACTCTCAATGAGTTCAATAACGAGGGATAGAAATTCTTGAATACGATAGCATGAATTAGAATAGAATTCATTTCCTTAAGCTTCTCAAGAACCTAACATCCTTATATTAGGGTCACAAGTGATGAAAAGTTACCATCCTTCACAAGAGCTAATATGTTGAATGTTAATTTATATTTGATAATTTATGAAGGAAGTGGAAGGAAAAAGAGAAAAATAAAGTTAATATTTGACTAAATTGCCCATTCTATTTTATTTTTATTCTTCATTCACTGAGAAGAAAAGAGTAATTTAAAGCTACTGTTCATCTCTTCCTTCACTTTCTCCTCGATTTTGGGAAGAAAACTGAGACGGATAAAAGTTGAAAATTCTCCGCCCTTTTCTAACGCTTTCCTCTACTTTTTAAGTTTCCAAACATTGATTTTCCTTCGTTTCCACCTTTCTCTTTCTGTCCACCCAAACATAGCATTAGAATTGAACTCAAAGTTAATCCATTGTTGTACCCTGCAAATCTTACTCCAGTTGATCACACGCTTTAAGTTATGACAGTAAGTTCCACTTCATGATAGTTATATGCAACCTAAAGCGTAATTATATAAAGTCCCTTAAACAATATGATAGCCTAAAATGGCCAATCATGGCAATCGTTGCCAGGGCTACCATATTGCAGTTTTGCAGCAAGAGTGCCTCAAACCTAAAAGAAACAAGATAATACTTGCACAAGGCATCCAACAAAAGTATGTCAGCGATTAAATAACAAATGGGGAACTTAGCTCTGCCTGTCCATGTTTTCTTTTTGTACCTAGATATACCAGATAGACAAGGTCCAGAAAGACGGAAAGTGGACCTTGTATAGAGTAACTGCAATTACCTACAATTTTCAGATGAAGAAAACAAAATGTCCTACAACAATGATTTACGATGCTTTCCTAGTTCCAACATATACACGTTGCCATATTTTTCAGCACTCAAACCTGTAGTTAAAAGCTACATATTCCAATGGTAAACTTATGTAGTTCTAAACACAAGACTCCAAACCCCACCCCACCCCCCTAGTGAAATTTTAATTACTATACCAGACATTTCAGAATATAAATCCCAGGACATCATATGTTGCCTCAACCATTGTTGAAAAATCTACTGCAATTCATATGAGGAAAAGCTGAAACCTGATCTTCCTTCATTCATTGTGTATTTCAGCTCGAGCTTCTGAAATGGGCTGCCAATCATGGATAACATGCAATCAATTGTTTTTGCATGGAATATGAATATGCAAATGCAGACATGAGGTTAGAACAGAATTTTGTAAAGGGAATAATAATAATAATAATAATAATAACAACAACTCAATTTTATTGGAGTTGCTTAGCACAGGAACTAGGCCAAGCAACTCCCTATAACAATTAAAGTAAGGCTCTCAACATGAGAACCAATGTCAGGGTTGCTTGGACTAGCAACTCAAGAAAAGAGTTCCTTAACCCTCTCTCTCCTATTTTAATTAGTAGACTTTGACACCGTTAAGAAAAATGCTAAGTAACTCTTTACAAAGTAACACATGGATAAAGCAAAGAGTTCCTTAGTAGGAAGACTTAATCAAAATGCTTACATGGCATGTTAAGGAACTCCTTAAATAACCCAACAATAAAGATGACCTAAGAAACACCTTTCTAAAATAAAAACAATATGGCCTGCTAGCAAAGTCAAACTTTAATGAATGGTACAAGAGGAGGAAGAACCTGCTATTAGGATCATAATAGAACCCGTTGATGGAACCATCGCTACATGAGAAGCAAACATAATAAAATCCAGCAATAGTCAAACCACAATCAGTACCAACATTCACAAAGTATTGCTCTTTCCATCGCTGAAAGGTTGTCAAGATTGATAAGTAAAAATCCGTGCAAACAAGGTATGGCCTCATCATTCTATATACACAAATTAAAAATCCACATTACCATGAATATATATGGATAATTACTTAGGTCCAAAGATTTCCCTCCATCAGCTTCCACTTTGTTCTAGGAAGGTGAAATAGGATAGTGAGAAAAGCATACTTCCTGTAAAATTTATTTAAAAGAAAAGAAAGAAAAAGAAATGGAGTTTTCAATTTGGGCTCCTTACAAGAAGGGGTTGAAAGGATGGGAACTTAGTCCAATGTCTTATATCGTCCTCAGGCCTGTCAAGTGTTTCCCTGTTAATACAATGATAAATAATTTTGCTCTCTTTCTTATTTCTCTCTCTCTTTTTGGCCCAAAGTGAACTATCTTTCTGGCTTCTTTCAAAGCAGGACAAGAAATGGTTTAAGGGATGACAGTTGAAACAAAGGTGCAAAGCAAACTAAAAAAGTCTAGTTAATGACCGTACGTTGCTTCCCATTTTCCAGTGAAGAATGTATAATTCTTGGTGTCTATAATCTCTCCTTCCCAAAAGGTTACCACCTGATATAATTGCACATGAAGAAAATATTTGATAAAGATATAATCCAAACACCCCTACGGCAGAAAACATTTGTATGAACAACTAAACATTAGTTCCCAATCTCTCTGCTGCATATATACTCATTAACTAAAATAAGTAACAGAAACCTTTTCGCAACATTACAACCTGACTCTTTACTGAAACAAGCAACTGTCAAGACCTAGGTGCAAAATCAAGTCAGGGATGATATTTATATAAAATGGGTTTGAGGGCTCATTAGAGGGATCACTCCGATCTCTATTTGAGAACTGTCAGAACCTCATCCAAGAAAAACGTTTGAGTCTCATAAACAAAGATAAACAAAAATAAAATAACTCAATACTTTTGACTTCTATATTTCTCTTGAGATCACTCATTCGTACAAATCTAGGATCAATAACTTCTAAAAATTATAAAATTTTAAAAAAATCCTGAGAATATATAAATCAACTTCAAAAAAAAATAAAATATGTTTATCAATTAATAATATCTACTAAGAGACACAGTACAAAACCAAATGACTCAATAATAATCTGCCTAAACATGATAAAACATATTATTTATATCTATCCTACACCTTATCTATAACAAGAACTCAAGGAGATTATTATGAGCTATATATGCTCTAACATCCATTGATGGCTCTTACATCTTTTTGATAGCATTACGTTTTCAGACATTATCCTTCAAGCAATTCGCATGTTGGGGAAAAGAATTTAAGTATCTACTATTTGTCAAAGTTTGACTAACATTGTACAAATGGTGACTTACTGGTGTGTCAGCCATAGGAACATTAAGGGCTTCCATTGTACCGCATAAATACCCATGTTCCAAGTCACAGCCTTGAATGCGGACATTTACTCTCCATGCCTCATCCTTTTGTAAACTCGAAACATTTTGAGTGCCAGAAAAGGCCTGAAAAATTACCATGTAAAGTGTTTTTTTATTTTTTTTGGACAAAACTATGTAAAGTTTACTCATACTGCAATATTAATGCATCTAACATGCATGAAAACTGGGTGATTAGGGATGTAAACTTCCAAAAGAATACTCCCATGGGCAGAGACAGCAAATTAAACAAAGGGGGACAACAAAAGCATGAATTAATCTTAAACATAGATGCACATGCAGTTCCAGTCATTTTTCTCAATCATAGGAAGAACCACTTTTCCTGTTAGTTCTTCTATTTCATTACCCCTTTTTAGACAACAAATGGCCTTTGTTGTATCAACATCATCAGTATGACTAAGTGATCACATGAGTAGCCACTTAATCTTTCAAGCAAATAATTCTATATTGATTACATGTAATCGTCAAAGTTTAGGTAAGAATTTTAGCCAATCACTGAAAAAACAAAAAGAAAAATACAGAAGAAAGATCAAATGAGTCCCAATTAATTCCTTAAAAGTGAACCAGGTAGAGACGACAAAGAAAAATGACAAGGAAAAAGAATTACCTGTCCAACACCCAAAAGTGAACAGGGTTGAGGCGCTGTGTTTCCTGAGTTAGCACCTTTTGCAGTCGATTGTGCAAGCAAAGTATAATATTAGGGAGAGTAAGCGATGACAAAAGATGCAAAAAAAAAAAAAAAAAGCTGAATGGCATGTTATATATAAACATGTAGTCACAAAACTCAGAGGTTACTAAAGTTGGTGAAGAGACAGAACTAGAGGTCTCAAGTTATGGGTAATACCTAATAAGTTGTAACTTCACACGACCTAGGAATATAATTTAAGGCACCTTTGCAATGAAATTGTTTTATAATGTCATCCAAAAGAAAAACCTTGACCTATGAATCTAATTTAATTGGGAAGAAATTTTAATAAAGGAGGGAAGTAGAAGTTCAATTAGTTCCTGGTACACACAATCATAGAACTAAAGCCTTCTATAAGCTTTAGCCCACATGAGTAGAGATTGTCATTACTAAATGCAAAATAGTAAACCAAAATTATTAATTTCTGAGGCGAATTTCAGGATGCTTTACATAGACTCCTAAGTTATTGACATGAAAAACCTGAACATAGTTTAGGGTAATGGGAGGCTTAGTATGAGTAGAAGATATTTGTCAAAGAAATTGTAACTAAGAAATATGAATTAGTTCCATATGAAAGAAAGAAACATTCATCATTTTACAAAACAAGATCAACGACAAATTTTCTTTTCATGCTTGCACATATCCTAAAGGGTATATATACTTTGAAGTGGTTAATTTAATACCCAATTAAATTTTTTGACGCTATTTTTACTACCTTCGTAAAAACATTTATTCTATTTGTTAACTTGAAATAAGTAGTATCATTATATTTTTATTATTCCTCCCAACACTGTCTAGCACTAATAGGTTTTCTTTTATGTCAAGGAAAAACAAACAATATTACTAAGTAGCAAAAATAGCAACGAAAAGTTTGATTGATTATTAAATTTATTACTTTAATTTCTGTTACCAAATTAAATTTTCATATAAAGTTTGGGTACTAAATTTAATATTTTCCCAAACATTAATAACATGTGTTAGTAAAAATTTTCTTCTCAACATTTTCATCCAAGTCTTCCTAAGAATTATCATTCCTCTTGAACCCCAAGCTTTACATGATGTCACATAGCCTTATTATACAATCGATATTTCAAGTTTACAATCTTCCTGCACTCACCATGATGTTCCCAATCTATCTATTCCAACTACATGCTCCTGCCTGATTGCCTGACATTCTACCCCTTAAAGCATTGTTAGTCTAATGCTCCAGCAAAATTTAAGTTTGTAACTTATGTGACGTTCCACAACCATATAAACCCCAGAAGTAGCTCTGCATTTATCAATCAAGCAGCATCCTAAGCTCTCAATATCACCAAAAAGAGAACGTTCCAAGATGTCTATTTTGTTGTGTAGGGAAATGAGTCTAAACATAAAATTCCTCTCTTTACAAAATTACTAGACCCCATTATTAATAACTTCATTTACCTCACTTCCCCAACTAAAAGCGAAGTCAATACTATTTGTGCATTTCCTATTCAAGCAAAAGCTATTTACCATCAATCTCTTTCTCAGTAACTCTCTTATCTCCTATTTCCTATATTTTGCAGATAACCACAGCACCCAATAGCATACAGACATATTGATTATTTATTATCTTTAGAAAGGTCAAGGACAACAAAACAAATGGATTGTTATGAAAAGAGTGATCCTTAGGAGAAAAAGACAATAATAAAAGCTATTTATATCACCGTGCTCTTTCTTATATGCACTTTTTGTACTTCAAAAAAGTGCCATGAGTGAGTGTGACTGGTCAGTTTACTCAAATAATCGTCTCAGAGGGTCCCCAGTTACAAAATAAGACAAAATTCTTTTAAATAGAGAAGCTCAAAATCAAGGAGACAGCCACTAACCCTCTGCTGGCTACACAGCTCAAACTCATAACTAATCATACATCAAACGGGCCAAAATCAAGACAAATTATCTTGCATTTTTCAGCAAGAAAATCACTATGCACTCTTGCATCATTACCTATGTATAAAAGTACACATACATGATCATACTCGTTGACTAATGCAGCAGAACGTATGAAAACACAATTATATGCAATTCCACATGCCCCTCCACTTAATCCTCTAATAAGAGTTCAATAACATACATAGGGCACTAGTAAAACGTATGAAAATGAAAATGCATAGAAACATGACAACTTTCTTTATCTGACCATTTAACAAGTGCAGCCATTGACACTCTCCTTCTAACAAATAGGGTATTAACCGCACATATAAAAGAAAATAAAATCCACACGCAGGTTTTATCCAAAAATAAGTGAAAAGTGCAGGCAGGTGTCCCTAATTCCATTCAAAACGAGGTTTTAGCCAAAACCCTCGAAACACCATCTTTAAAGTCATCGCTTGTGGAACTATCCAAGAATCCAACAACAAACGAATTCTCGACTCGTGATACGAGTTCTACTGATCCCACAATAAAACAAGATCTATATATAGCAAATTCGTAATAGTTGATTACGGCAGAAAATAATTGATTAAAGAAAAAATTAGAATAGCAAAAAAATAACCTAGATGATGAAATCATCAAACACAACGATGGATTAATGAGAGAGATGCAAAATTGTTAAGAACCTGGAACTTGAGAAGGTGGGGAGTTCTCTACAACTCTTACGGGCATTCTCTCTCTCTCTCTCTCTTCTTGAGCGCTCGCAAAGACAAAGTTAACAGCTCCGATCCTCTTCTGCTGCTATAAAAATACATGTACATACATGATACAGCGTCTCTATTCTCTTCCACTTCTAGTATATGATGACGAGAAGAGAAAAGACGGGACCACTTCTTCGTGCCTTTGTTTATAGTTCTTATGAAAAATATCAATTAATCCTAATTAATTATTTTACCACTAAATTAACTAATTAAGATGCGAATTATCCCAAAAAAATAGATATAAAATAATAATTAAGATCAGCTATAAATTTTTAATCGACAGATAGCCATATAAAACGCGAAATGTAGATTTTGAAGAGTTAAAAATATAATGGCTTGATCCTACAAATGAAAAAAATTAAGTACATATAATTGAGAGAAAGGAAAAAAAATGAAATATATATATTTATAATTTACCCCAAAAGTTGAGAAACTTCTAATCACCTTGTGAATTTATTATCTAACAATAAATTATTAATCACTATTAATTTGAACCATTAAATAACTTACGTATAAGTTATTAAAAAATAAATTATAAGATTTTCATAAAAGTTTTATAATTAGTAGTAAGACATAAATAAAAAGAAAATAAAAAAATAGATATTATTAAAAATGATACCTGAAACTTTTACAAAATATTCAATTAAGTACTTAAAATTTAATTTTGAATAATTTACTTAAATAAAGTTTTCATAGACTTTTTTTTTTATTATTGAAGCTTGATTTTTGATAATTTTAAACATGAATAAATTTAATCAAGTATGAAAAAGTCAGTAAAAATATTGTCCAAGTACGAAAATTATCAAATTAAATTTTATGTATGAAAAATGTTCATAAAAACATTTTAATACTAAATTATTCAAAATAAAACTTCAGGTACTTGATTAAATATTTTGCGAAAGTTCAAGTAGTATTTTAACATTTAACCCAAAAAAATTAAAGCTTGGACTCCAAAATAAAGCCATAAAGAGCTTCGATTATTTAGTAGTATAACACATTAAAATCGAAATAATTTTAGTTATTTCTTTTGAAAATGTCACTTGTATATAAAGGGTTTTCCTTTTTTTTTTTCCCAAATCATTTAGTATACAGTTTTCAAACGTCTCTCTTTAAAACTTTTAGTGTTTGTGAAACAAGTTGAAGTAAGTGCTCTTTAAATGATCCAAGACTGCTTAGTAAGTTTAAATTTAGGGATGCAGGCGAGTTGCCGATGGGACATATAAAATTAAGATGTCCCAAACCCACCTCTCTTTTTTATAAAATCTTCCAAATCGGATCATAAACCTTATTGCCAATTCATCATAACTAAACTCACCCTTAAAGTTATCAAGTTGGCTCGTCTTGTTTCAATTTGACTTGATTGAGGATAATAAGAAATTAGTCTAACCCCAAAAATATATAATGAAATTTAAGTTAGCTATTAATATAAAATAAATTCGAATAATATAAAAAATTAGATCTCTCATTTTCTAAGCCGTAAACTAACATACTTTTTTTTTGTAATAATTCAACTTTTACACATAACATAACATAAAAAAATCATAAATTACCATAACCATCCAATATAACATTAGTTTAACCTTGATAAATATAGAATTATGAGTTGAGCTTCAAGACCATATCACAATTAATATGAGTTGAGAGACAGAGTGATAAAGTTTATGTTTCTCTAAAGTTTTCTTTGAATTTAAATTGAATTTTTATTTTAAATGTTATAATATTTTTTGCAAATTGAGTTTCTATAGGGTTGTAAAAAATTTCTTAAAACCAAACCTTGTGCCCATAGGCTCAAACCCATAGGATTTTTAGCCAATCTAATACCTTGTAGCGATCTACTCATATGTTGTAATGATCCAATAGGTATCTTGTAACAAGCGTTCTTGTTGCATCCTTATTAAAATACGATAGAGAGAGCCTTAAAGTAAAACTTTCTAACAAGTGGTATTATAATATAGTTTAATGCAATGTGAGGATATTTATAAATACAAAAAAAAAAATGTCTTGATTGTTTGAAAGAAGACAAATCACGAAGACCATCCCAATACCAATTAAAAGGTTTAACCAATAGACATGCTAATAGCACTCAATTTCAAGCTTGATATGGTAAGGATGTGCATCATTAATAGGGTGAAGGGTTTAAAAGGTTACAAATCACATAAAATGAGGTAGAAAAGTCTCATATCGGGAGTTCTACTAATCGAAACGTATCAAAGTGAAACATCACCCTCAAAGTAAATTAAAATACTTTGAGGCCAAGACTAACAATTTGAAAGTCAAAATGAAGACATAAGAAGGAGGAAAAGATTCAATATTTTTGGCTTTCTTAAAAAATAGAAAATCTAAAGACCCAGTTACATTTTGGAAGACAGAGTTTGCTAATGGAGTTACCATTCAACCAACTCTAAGATAGATGTGCCTAAGTTATGTCTCATTTATGCTATAAAGATAAGAGAGATCAAATCGAATGAAGATAAGGAAGGTCATATCAACACATTACATTTCCTTTATGCCGTGAAGTCCTAAAATACTAAAAATAGAATCTTAATGTATGTTAAAGTCAAGTTAGCTTAGAAAAAAATCGAAAGCTATGGTATATAAGGAGTATTATTTTTATTCATTGCAAAGAAAGTTGTAGATGAACTTAGAGTAAGGATGGGGATAAGTGAATTGTGACTGAAGAGAATTAATTTAAAGAATTTAGTATTAGCAGTTGGCCATGAAGGAAACATTGGAGTAGCCCTATCAACATTTGAGTTTAAACTTTTTAAACAAGATCAATGTCGTCATTGTTCATCATTTTATTGCATTTGCTTGCTCAATGAAAATCTATCAAATATTCAATTTTGCTTTAAGAAAAATTAGTTTGTTCACATAATCTAATAACCTCTCCTTTAAAAGTCTCTTTTCATTGTTCATCCTCTAATTCCACAAACCACTACTAGTCTTAATATCTATGGATTTATCACCTTTTATATTAGATATGGGTATACTATACCATTTTTAGTCTATCCATTTGACGTTTTCACCATTGCAAGTAATGTCTAGACTAATGAAATAAGAAAGTTTATTTAAAACTTAATATTGCTAATTTTTTGTTTTACAAAGGTTTTTCTTAATCTCATTTATAAAGTTTTCATCAACACTCTAAAGTACCAAAGTTTGACAAGTTTTACAAAATCATCAAAGAATAATCTTTTAGAGATAAGTCTTACTTAGGAAATAAATGAGTAAATAACTCAGAAGAATATTATTATTATTTACTTAAAGTGGAACTAACTTTAGGAAAAATTAAGAACACATAAACATAACTACTTTAAGGAATTTTAATCTTAACAAGAAATACTTAGAAAAACTACATTTTTTAACCACTATAAATGAAGTTGTAGAAATCATAAAAAGGCTAAATTTTTTTAAAAAATTAAATTATTCTCAAAAGATAAGAACTAAAGTTAGAAGAAGGAAACACCATTTATAATAATTCAAGAAATTTTTCCAATAAACTAAAGTGAATTTTCTAAGTCTTAGCTTTTTCCAACTATTAAGATACATTGTTTTACAAAAATTATTGTTGAGACAATACCACTAAATGTATGCATACAGTCTATATATGTATATTTAAAGGATTTTTCAACATACAAATATCTATATTTTTGTACAAAAATTTTTGGATGGAGAAAAGTTAGAAAAATTATTTTGAAAGTGGGATTTTCGTATCAGTTCCGTACCCTATTGTTCCGAGACCCAAATGACTTTTATTACCAAAATTACCTTAGAAATTGATATATCTTTTCAAGTAGGTAGAAAACGATATATAATATGCAAATTCCGAGTTAAAATGAGCAAGTTATGGCCATTTCAAGTTGGAATTTCCATTTATGTGAATTTTGACGAATTTAATAAGATAAACTTAGAAATTTACGTAGAACTTGGATGAAATACTCATTTCAGGTATTTCTTTTTTTTAAGTGGTGAAGACCAATATCTTCTCTTTCTCAATGATACTTCGAATGATAGAAGAACGCTATGTACGAGTGAGTTTCTTTACGTTTTAGGTATTCGCACATGTGCATGTAGAATAGAGCATTAGATTTTAGAAAAAGATAAAAATTGATATGCATATGGGTTATCGTGGGAGTTATGTAGGTGATTTGTTTTGTGTGATCAAAAAACGATAAGTATATCGGAGCCCAATTTGTTGATTATTAATTGCCTCTATGTATGTATTGCTATGTGTGTAATTAGTGATTGATCGCCTTAAATGAATTAATGTCGAATTAGAACTTCCCTTAAACTAAATTGCTCATGCATATCACTTAGAATATCATTTCACATTTTTGCTACTACTCTTCAGCGTGGGATCGGAATGGTAAGCTGCTTAGCTACATCTTGAGGAATTAAGACGTTTAGGGAATACGGTTTCAAGGTGTAGCCATATTGGATTGATAGCTTGGATAAGGAAAGCCCGGGGACTAGTAGTACGGTTCTTTGAACCCCAAGACGTGCGCAAATTTCAAGGAGGTTGATTGGGGCTCAGTTCAAATTATTTCCTAACCACCGATGGAGGGATAAATCCATCCTACATACGAAACCAAATAATCATATATATTGTTTGATCATATGGTTGCTTGCATTTCATATGCTTGTTTAATGAACTCGTTTGAATGTTTGTTATGAGTACTTTTGTGTAAGGATTATCTCACTAAGCTAGTTATGCTATTCCCCAATAGACTTTTGATGCTACATGATCTTTGTTTTATACCTGAGGCCACCTTGACCATTTGGGTAGAACTCATGTTTTGGGAATTCTATTTGAAACTTAGATTAGATTTCTTTAAAATCTTCTAGTTTTAGTTAATTGTCTTAGCAAGACTATGTTATTATGGAGGTTATTAGGGGAATGCCTCGTTAAAGTTAGACTTGATATTTTGATGAATCATATTAGTATTATTTTGTATGTTCCGCTGCTATTATCTTAAAATGCATAACTCCATCAGTCTCCCTTTGTTGTGAACATACGCCTTGTACCAGTATAAAAACTTCCAAATAACTAAGGTAGTCATTCTCAAGTTTTAATATTGTGTACGATGGACTGTCACGTTTAGGGTACCCGTTAGGACGTGACACACACTACATGTATACTAATGCAACAAGTAGTGTCATTAAAGATAATTATGTAGTAAAAGCACATGGCATGATTTTAGCTTCCTAAAATTAGGAGTGACTGATAAATGTTTTTGACTCTATTCTATTCATAGGAATCTAGGCATAAATTGATGTATTTTTGGATGAATTCCTATGAATATGGTACTTTTAATATTTAATTGTTGTTTACAGCTTCTTGAATCAAAAGAAAATCGATTGAAGTGTTTAGAATCAGATTCGAAGCAAAACAACAACAATATTTGAAGACATAATAAGTCGAGCTTGCAAAAGCACCGATCGAAGCTAAAATATTAAGGCAAAACAAGGTAAATTTAGTCTATTGCATCTTAGATTTAGCCATCGATGTAACTCTTGATGTATGCCCTAGGGGATACTCTAAATGTGGCAGTCCACTACATATAATATTAAGACTTAAGAATGACTACCTTAGTCACACAAAAGTCTTGATATTATATGTAAGGCGTACAATATGGTAATAAGAGATGCTGGTGGGAAATGTAATTTAGGTAAGTAATATAAAGCATACAAGAATCTAGATAAACATTAACCCACATATAAAAGCTTATTAGTTCATTACAAAAGCCTTAGGGGCATTCCCCTGCTAAAAGTTTTCCAAGGATCGAAACATAAATACCATGTCCTTATAATAAACTTAAATAACTTCACCAAAAGATTTTAAAGGAAGTCCGATCTATGCCGTTGATTGGATTTCCCCCAAAAGCTCCCAAAAGATGGCTTACTCGGATAAATGGAGATGGCAAGTACAAAAGCAAATGCTCCTGCGCATACGTAATCTATAGGGGTGTAAGTGTTACTAGCTTAGTGAAAATATTTCTGTTTACCATACTTGGAACAGAAATTATCAAACAAGTTTGGTTATTCAAACAAGTGAAATGCAACAAACACATGAGCATACAAGACATGGTTTTCTAGAAACCATATGTTGGATGGATTTATGCCCTTTATTTAAGGTTGGGTATATCGGCCAATTACGTCCAATTAATAATTTATATTTCTTACTGTCTATTAATCGCCATCAAGGATATGCAAATCTTACCGGCTACTACTCACAATATGTAGATACGACCGATTATACTAACCACCACTATCATATATTTGTCCCACAAAATGTTAATAGCGCATGCAATGAGACTCGATTCGTGAAGTGTATGATTCAATTTTCATTAAGAGTCTAGCATTTAGTTAATTTATTTTGAAGGTAATCATACAATTTTTCAAACATTCTAATATGGTATTAAAACATACAACTTATTATAAAAAAATTCAAAACTTGATATGCTTAAGATTAAATCACCAAGCAGTATAAATCGCAAGCACTTTTCCATTTTATCTTTTTCCTAGTTCTATTGCCCTAAACTACAAGCACAAACATGAGTATGTAAAATAAGAGAAGTTAACTCACTCGACCATATCTTGATAGTAGTCCCTTAATCAAAATAGTCATCGGGAAAGAACATCTTGTCCTCCTCGATTCCTAGGCAAAAGAAATACATTAATGAGTATTTCATAGAATTCTTACTCAAATTTTCTAACTCTAGCTTCTATTTGTGGTAAAATTCGTATTGGAGAAAATTCCAACTTAAAATTACCAAAACTTGCTCATTTTAACTCAGAATTTGCATATGATATATAGTTTTCTACCTACTCGAAAAGATCTATCTATTCTTAAGGTTATTTTTATAAAATAGGTCGTTTTGGTCCCAAAACAGAAGGAAACAGAATAGTTACGAAAATTCCTAGCTTTTAAAATACAATTTTTCCAAACTTTCATTCATCCAAAAACCTTTAAATAAATGCATGATATTTGTATAGTTGAAAAATATTTTGAATATATAAATATACTCACGTTGTATGCATGATTTTTGTGGTGTTGTCTCAACATAATTTTTTATAAGACAATTTGTCTTTAAAAGTTTAAAAGACAGAAACTTTAAAAATTTCCCTTTAAATTGTTGAAAAGAAACTAAAAAATTCTTGGGTCATCATAAGTGAGTTTTCTCTTATTATAATTTTGTTTTCTAACTTTTTCAAAGATAATTTAATTTTTCAAAAACTTGGTTTTCTTAAGATACCTACCAATTTTTATTTCTAGTGGTTAAAAATTAAGTTTCCAAAATTTTTCTTAAGTAGTTGATGATCTCTAATGTTTTAAGTTGTTATATGTATATTTCCTCTTTACGTTTATTTTCTTCTACTTCTTGGTAATTAAGTTTATCATCTTTAAAACTTTCTTTCTTTGAAAATTTTATTTATTTAAGTGGCTTATGGATTAGTGAGTTGATTTTATCTTAACTTTGAAAACTTATCTAACTTTTAATATTTGTTATAAAGACAGTAAAAATTTTTATAAGTAAGTTTTTATGAAAGATTTGTATAACAAAGAATCATTAGTTTCAAGTCTAAACTAAAGCTTTCATATTAAAATTTTGAAAAGTGTGTGTTATCTACTATAGTTAAATTCTTGAAGAATTCTTTATCACTATACTTTAAAATTTATAATTAGTTTGTCTAAGTTTTGAAAAGAATTTATTAAAAACAATACTTAGGTCTTTTGTTGAAAAAAAATCCTTTGTTAAGTGACAAAAATTCCTTTTTAAAGTGAGTTAGTCTTGTTTTCTACATTAAAGAAAGAACCCCTTTTTTTTTTCTTATTAAGGCAACAACACTTTAATCATGCATAAATATGATTATGTAGCCATGAAAGATAATAACATATAAAAAATATAAAGAGATATATAAGAAGCAAGTAATAATAAGGTCAAGTATTGAGAGCCTTAGCTTCATCAAGACAACCGAAACTAAGAAAAAACTAGTTCCAAAAAGAAAAAGAAAAAGAAAGAAAGAAAAAGCATAATAAGAGCAATAATAAGAGCATAATAAGAGCATAATAATAAAAACTTAATGTTTGAATAAAACAAAACATGAACATAATGTTGTTTTCTTAACCTTCATGGGTTTTTACAAAACACTCACTCTATTCATGCTAAGTTACATGAACATAAGAAATAATCTATTACAATCTCATAATATAAAAATGTATGAACAAGAACAAAGTATGAACATATTGTTGCTTTCTTAACCTCAATGGTTTTTAGAAAACATACACTATGTTCATACTAATTCACATGAATATGAAGATGGTTTAGGTGTTTACCTATTACTTAGATGAAGAAAAAAGAATTTTAGAGAGGAAATAATGGAGAGAAACTTTGTAGTGGTATTTTGAGAGAGTTTATAAGGAAACGAAGTGTATGAAAGAAATGGAGGGAGATGGGGTATTTAATAATTTTGTAGAGAGAAATTAGATGTAATAAAATAAATTGAAAAAGAAAAATATAGAGGAAGGGAGAGGGGTGGCCGGTGCATAAAGGAGAAAGATAGGGAGTGAATTTATTTTATTTTATATTTTTGTTAATGAAAAGTAAGATGTTAGAGATGTGAAGTTATATTAAAAATGAAAAATGTAAGAAATAGATGTATAGGTAGTAAGAAAAAGTAAAGATGATGAATAATAATAAATAGTAACATGAATAGTAGACAAGATAAATTAATACTAGTAGTTAAGAAAATATGTGTAAAAGTGTTATATGATATTTTTAGTCATCGAAAAATTATAAAATTGATATATTTGAAATCCTCACATTATTACAAGTTTAACGATGTTATCGAAACATTTTTTACTATTCCAAGAACTAGTCCCGTTCAGGTTCGGAACGAATTAATTTTTTATGAATCTTATCTTTTTAGGTGTTCCTATATTATTATGAACCATATTCCACAATTATCTCAATTTTATTGTTATAGGGTAAAGAGTGCGGGATTGCCGGATCTAAACACTAGGGTTTGTTATAGTCTTTGTTGTCTTTTTGGGTTTCCAGTTAACTCTAATTCTAGGGTTTAAGCATAAACTTAGCATGAAATCCAAGAGTTTACACTTGACATATGTTTTGAGGTGATCGAGCCTTGGATTTAGAGAAAAGTCTCTCCTACCATAAAGTCGAGCCCTAACCTTGACCTGGGACGAAGACTTAATGAAGACTAGACCTTTGCTTGACATAAGTCGCGCATCAAAGTCTGAAGCCCTTGAAGTCCTTGATTTAGTCCTCAATGGAAGAATGGACAAAACAGACGGCGTTTTATCAGCTCAAGTTGAGCCTTATCTTTAATGCAGCACTCAACATACCCCTTGATGAGTGATTATTTGAGCAAGTGATATAGATGCATGCGTGGATAAAGAAAATGTATTCCGTTATAAAGAATCTGCCACGTCAGCAATAAAATCTTCATGATTTCCATGCCCTAAGCCTATAAATAAATGTGCAAAGGTATGTGTTGTAGAGAGTATACAGTGTACAGAATTTTGTGTAGCATATTTCCTTAACATAGTATAGAGAGAGAGAGAGAGAGTTATGAGGCGAAGGAATCAGTTTTTTCCTGCTTTAGAAAAATCTCGCATTTTCTGGGTAAAATCAATTAAACCCATTGTTTTTAATTTTTCTAAGACTCCAATCATAATTGAAATATTCTTTGTTTCGATTTTATTTCTTTAGAAATTGTGCTTAATGCTTAAAACCATGGAGAAATTATCTCCCACAGTTTAGGGTTTGTGAATCTAAATCCTGATGCGTTTTCAAGTAAATTGACTAAGTGTTTGTGATTAGTAGCTTGAATTTATTTTTGTGAGTCTAATTGTCTGGTGCACTGTTAGACTCATGTTTTATTTCAATAGAGTAGGCCGAAAGGTCATTGTTTTAAATAGATCTGCAGCTACTAATGGAGTTGGCTATAATCGCCTTGAGAGAGGGGTTATGAGACTTTCTGTCTCTTGTTTTTAAATTCATTGAGTTGGTTTTAAAAAAAGGATTCTTAAGCTTTGTGCAGATCTAGATCATTGAAACCTGAGAAGAGATTCCTGGTCTCATCTAGGTCTAGAATTACTAACCTCAAGAGAGGCTTTACCTTACCTCAATGAATCCAATAGTACAAATACACCAGCAACAACTCTCTCAGAGTATTGATTTGAAATTACATGATAAAGAATAGGTAAAGCAAACCCTAGGCTATCGTCTTGCATCATTACAAACTTATACTTAATTTTGCCCAGAAAACGTTTATGAACATTCATTAACCTAGTTTAGCTTATGTTTTTAGTATCTGCTTCTGATTTTCTTTGCTTAGATAATAAATGAAATGGGAGTAAGGTAGTTGCCACCAATCCTTTGGGACTCAGCCTAGTTCTTTCTATGCCACTTCGTTAGGTGTGCTTGCTTAATTTGTTCGTAGTTGCTATCTGAAGTTGGAAAAAACCAATTAGTTTTATAAATTTGGAAGCTTCTACTTCTAGTTGTTCTTTTAAAAAAATGTTTTACACAACTAAAACCAATAGAAAAATAAAAAAAATAAAAAAAAGACATCAAAGTAGTAACCCATGACTTTACACACATAACTAGGAACAGGGAGATTTAGTCATCTTAGTCTTAAACATATGGGTATCTCAAGCTCACAATTAGATCAATCATTGAAATAATTTAGCTCAAAGGAAGCATATGTGTAGTATCCATGCCACCAACAGATCAACACTTGAAATAATTTAACTAACAAGATGGAGTTGTTAAAGCTATTACACAGCTTTTGTACAAAAATAATCTGTGCCACACTATTAGTATACTTAGTTCTATTGCATCAAACATGGTTCATTAAAAATAATTATTTAGTGAAAGCAAGCAACACAATTTCAACATTAGTAAATGTTGAGTAACTTATGATTTTATACAAACATAAATAGAAACAAAGAGATCAAATCAAGGTATGCAAATAATAGTGAATGAGAACGGTTAGATCAATACAATACATAACCAATAGCAATCTCATATGAAGCTCGCAGCTGTATTGTCACATACAAACACATCTATCTATAACGTATTATTCATTAGATCATCGAACCTAGGATAATTTCCATATAACTTCCACTTGCTTATCAACCCTGATTGGTCAAAGATTAGGGCTGTGCAAAAAAGCTAATCAAATGGTGAACCAAATTGTATCAAAATTTTAGTTTATTTTTCAAATGGTTCAGTTCAATCCAAACACCCGAATCAAATGTGAATGAAAAAACAAAGTTCATAATTTAGTTTGATGAAGAGTAAATGGTTCACATTTGATTCGGGTACTAGATTGAACCGAATCATTTTACATATTTAAAAGAAAAAACTCAAACATATTGAATTCTTTCTTTTAATTGTTTTAAGAAAACTTAATTATTTTTAGAAATTTTTATTTAGATATGTATTATTCATGAAAATAAAATTAAAATAGTCATATCATATTTCGATTATTGCAGTGTTTCTACAAATAAGATCATTTTTAGATTTTAGCCTCTAACGTTATGAACATTCTCTTTTTTTTTTCTTTTTCCTTCATCTTACTAATTATTCTACTTTATTACTTAGTTACTTATTGGTTTATACAGTTCATAGCGTGTTAACTAAAAGTATAAAATGAATTAAAATTTGTGCCTTATATTTGGATAACATATTCTTATTTTATTGAGTCTAGTATATCATTATAAATCAATATGCACTAGGAAAAATATGGTTAGTTAAGGTGGATTTAATCTTCCCATTAACTTAAAATTTCGAAGAGGTTCACTAAGGTGAAATTTTCGCCTTAGATTATCACATTAGTTTATTGGCCATATTAGGCCAAAAGAGGCGAGCCATGCTTCATTATCAGGATTTAGGCGACCGCGCCTCAATCAATAAATGAGGCAAGACTCACTCATGCTTTTTTTTAAATTAAAAAAAACTCGTATTTTTTTTATAAAAATAGATTGAATTTAAATTAATAAAATATTATAATACATATAAATTTTAGATTTAGAGTTAGTAATTATAATTAATGATATTTTTATTAGGAATTTTATAATAAAATTAATTTATAAATAATGATATTTATTAGGAATCTTATGTTAATAATTTTATTAGGAATCTTATGTTAATAATTATATCATATTTTTTATTGTTTCATTTTTTCTTACATAAATTTCATAAATAATGAAAATATTATATTGTCATAAATATATTTTTATTTGTGCAAAAACTACATATTTCAAATCATCATATATTTAAACATCAAATAAAATTCATCAATTATTTAATAAACATGAAATAAATAAAAATTAAAAGAAAACAACTACACTCCAATAATAATAAGATATTACCTTTATTTTGATTTTGTTGAATCTATATTAATACATTGATAAGATAATCTATACCTGCAAAAGTCACACATAAAAATATCAATATAAAATCACAAGAAATGAAGATGAATTGATTGAAAGAAATTAAAAATTGAAAGAGATCGAATGAAAAATTGAAGGGAATTGATCGAAGGAGATACTAAAAATGAAGAAAATGTGAAGCGTAGTGTTGAATATATAGTGGGGGACTAAGGTGAAAGTGGCCTTATAAGGTCTACTCGGGTTGAGCCATGGTTTCGGACTTTCCACTAAGAATTGGTTTGATTCCATGTCGCCAAGCAATCGCTTTCAATCATAATCGCCAAGTGTTGCTTTCGACCGTGCTGCTATCCTTTTCACCCAAGGATAATAACCCCATGCAATGTGACTCATTTCGTG
Organism: Combretum micranthum; assembly: GCA_024138025.1. Classification (NCBI taxonomy): domain Eukaryota; kingdom Viridiplantae; phylum Streptophyta; class Magnoliopsida; order Myrtales; family Combretaceae; genus Combretum; species Combretum micranthum. Next base: position 238,964 of record JAMXBD010001916.1, read on the forward strand.
GTATGCACGAATCAATTTATTTAAAATATCATAGCATTATTATTATCAAATTTAAGGTGATCATAGAATTTCATACATATCAAGTGCTACACTAAAACAAACATTTACTTATAATTAATTCCAGCCTCGATATTCTTAGAATCCTTTCAAAAAATTTCGCATACGTACTAATTTGTCTTTTTTTTAATTCTAATGCGACTAAACTACAAGCACAATCAAGTAAAGCTTTTAAGGAAATAAACTCATGATGCCATGTCGATATTTCTTCTAAATGGATGAGTCGCTCAAACAATCCACTTAGTTGAATAATCCTCGGGGTATGAGTATTCTTCCTCGGAATCACCTAGTCAAGGAAAATACCCAAAATGAGTATTTTTTTTATAACTTTCTTGAAGACTTGTCTAAACTATGTCATAAGAACGTCAAGTTCGCATAAATATTATTCCAAATTAAAATGACCATAACTTGATCGTTTTAACTCAAAATTACGCATATAATATACCGTTTTCTATCTATCGAAAAGATCTATCTATTTCTAAAAATATTTTCATCAACTAAATCTTTTAGGCCCCGAAACAGTGGTGATCAGATTCACCACAAATTTTTCCTTCCCAAAAGCAATTTGTTTCAAACATTAAATCATCAAAAAATTGCTTTGATAAATACTTAGTTATCTATATTGTTGAAAAATTCCTTTTCCATAGATACATAGCTCATATTTTATCCATGTTCAAGTGTTTGTTGTCCATCAAAATTTCTTGAGTAAAACAATGTTAATTAAAAGTTTAGAAAACTATAGTTTACAAGAAATTCATTTTTTTGTAACTCCTTTTAAAGATGAGTATTTTGTTTCTTTTGTTTTCAAAGATTTATTTCATGTTTATCTTGCTATTATTCTTAATGGCTTTTGGTAAGAATAAGTTTCTTCTTTAAAATTTTCAATAAGAGTCACTTTTCTATTTGTTCTCTTTACAATTTTTCTTTGACCATTTATTTGAAAAGATCTTAATTTGAAAATTCCTTTTTCATAGGGTTCTTTATATTATGTTATTATAGAAATCATTTTAGTATCAAAATCATCTTCTTTTTGGAAAATGATGTATTATAAAAATGATTAAAAAGCTTTTCAAACAAGAGTAGCTTTTAAAATTGTAGTGAGTTCTTCTTAGAGTTTGGAAAAGAGTAAATTTACTTTTGTTAAACCATAGATTTTACATTTCATATAAAACTATTCTTAGGTGATAAAATCTCTTTTTGTCAAAATATTATTGGAGCTTTAAAGATTTTAACAAACTTTATGGGCATGATTATGAGAAATAATAACAAGAAAAAAAAAATAATAATAAATAGTGTCAAGTATTGGGAGTCTTAACTTCTTCAAGGCTCCGGGACTAAGAAGTAGACTAGTCCCAAAAAAAAGAAACAAAATAAAAGAAATAAAATTGTTTTGACTTGATGAGGACAAGTCTAAGACTAGAGACTAGTCTTAAAACAACATGAAATAAATAAATTGCGAAGAAAGAAATAAATAAATTACTTTACATGAAAGTAAATAAATTGCAAGTGAGCTTATATGCTCTAAAATATATATATGTGTGTGTGTGTGTGTGTGTGTGTGTGTGTGATACATAATACTTAGTTAGATATAATAACAATAATAATATGAAAAAAGTAAAGCAACAATATAATTATATAAATGGATTTTCTTGAACAAGAACATACATAAACATAGTGTAGCTTCCTTAACATTTAGTTTTTGGAAACTCACACCATGGTCATATAAAGTTACATGACATGGGAAGAAGAATTTGTAAAGGAAAGTTTACCTAAAGAGGGTTTATGGAGTATTATGTGTGAATAGGTTTTGTGTATGTAGAAGGTGTTTGAGAGTATATTTTGGGAGAGTTTTGAAAGTGTATTTGGAGAAAGTTTTGAGGAGAATTTTGGAGAGATTTGGTAGTAAATTTGTGGGTAGTATTTATGTGAAAGAAATGAAAGATGATGGGTATTTATAGGAAATGAGGAGTGAATTTTTATGTGATTTAAATAAAGGAAAAATAAAAAAAATGAGTGTGAGAGAGAAGAGACAAGGGGCACCGACCACTACATGGGAGAGAGAGAGAAGAAGATTTTATTTTTTTATTTTTGTTAACTAAATGTAATAATAAGTAAAGTAGATGTGAAATAAAGTTATGGGAAAGGTAAAAAAAAGATAATAGATGTATGGTGTTATAAGAGTAGGTGTTAGAAAAAGTAAAGATAAAAGAATAGTATAGAATAGCAATGAATAGTGAAATGTAAAGTAGATATGACTAATAAAGTACTAGTAGTAAGAAAATACACTTATAGTTGCGATATCTGTTATTTTTATTACGAAAAATTATAAAACTGATATTTTTGTAAACCTTATATTTTTATGAGTCTAACGGTATATCTGGAATATTTTTACTATTCGACCCCGGGACACGTTTTTCATTAACTGTATCCGTTGGGGTTCAAAACTATTTGCGGTTTTACTAATCTGATCTTTTTAGCTTACTTATGTTTTACGAACTATTCTACATACTAAAATCTTACTTACTTTCTTAGGATGTGAACACGGGATTGCCGGACTTTAAACCATTATTCTAACTAGGTTTTGTTGACTTTACGGTTTCCGGTTGATCTTCCGATTATAGTTCAAGCTAAACCGATCACAAAAATTTGGGGGTTTATAACCACCCCCCCCCCCCCCCCCCCCCCTAAAAGAAGTTTTGTCCTCAAATATGAAAAATTTGGACTTGAAGCTTCAAATAAACAGGTACTGGCGTTGTATCTCATTCAAGGCTTCCTATGTTGCCTCTTCGTGGAAATGATTTTTCCATTATACTTAATTTTATCGTTCCTCATCTTTTAATCAAGGATTTATACTGGATGTTTCTCATAGGTGAGATTTCTTTAAGAGCACTAGTTCCAACTCCAAAACTCGTTCTGATCTTCAAAAGTTCCAATGCATCGTGGCTCAATCTTTCCTTGAGAGTGCACATGATGTATACTCTTTTTTAGGTTTATCTCTAAGTACGCATGATTTCCATATGAAATTCCAAAGTCCTTATCCTGATCAACCTAACTCTTTTGTTAATCTAAAGTTTTCTTCACCCTTTTGGGTTATTTTTACTTTATCCATTACGTTTTGTACTAGTTTGGATCCAAATACAAGTTTCTTTACATCATTCTCAAAACAAAGGTGATCGTCATCTGTACAGTACCTCGTGGGGTAGCATCCGGATCGTTGAGTGATAGCTATTGCTGTAGGTAAACTTGATTAGTGGCAAATGGATATTTCATCTTCCTTTGAAATCCATGACACATGCTCTTAACGTGTTTCCAAAGTTTGAATTTTTAGATTTGACTGTCCATTAATCCAAAGATGGTATGCTGTACCAAAGTAGCTTTAACACTATACTCTCTTGTAGGTTAGTCCAACACTTAGATACAAATTGTAGGTCTCGATCTGATAAAATTTCGGCTAGTGCTTCATGTAAACGTGCCATCTCCCTTATGTAAAGCTTTACTAGCATGTCTATTGATAACGTCATATTGATCGGTATGAAGTGAGCCAACTTAGTTAATTGGTCAACTATGACCCTGATGGCATGCTTTCGGTCGGTACTTTTGGTAATCCACAAGTAATCCATGGATATTGTTCTCATTTCCACTTAGATATCAGCAAGGGTTTTATCAATCCTCTGGCCTTTGGTGTTCTACCTTCACTTGTTGGCAGATTGGGCACTTCATCCCTAATCGGCTACATCTTATTTCATTTCATCCCATTAATAATGATACTTGAGATCTTAGTACATTTGGTTTCTCCTAGATGTACCGTATATCCTAAGTTATGAGCTTTGCTCATAATTTTTCCTTTCTCATTTCCTTATTCTTAGGCACACAAAGTCGTCCTTTCATTCTCACGACATCATAATTGTCGATCATGAAATTAGTAAACTTTTCTTATTGTATTTGTAAACCCCAGAAATTTTCCACATTAGTACCTTACTCTAAAGTATAATGTATGAACTAGTTAATAAACTTAGATTCCAATAAAAACCTAAGAATAGATCAATGTATTAAATTTGGTTAGATAAGGATTTAGAAATCGAATAAAGAACTTCTTTAACCTTAATTGATACCAAAAACGAGATTTCGTATCTTGAACGGTTAATTCAAGATATGATTAAAAGGAAATCTAAATTTCAAACCCGAAACTTGTTATACACATAGATTAAATAGAAAAATATAAATATAGAGATTAAATGGTTGCTTTTGAACTCCACAATGATTTGAGATTAGAACAATGAGTATAATGAGCCTATGTTTGGATTTAAACCCTAAAGTCAAGATTTCTAGATAGTATTAAATGCTATTAATAAGATTTCATAATAGGTACTAAAAATTAAAGATAAATAGATAATCTAGCTTCTATATCAAGTGCGATATTAAGTAGTTAATCAACTATGCTTATAGACAGGAAACAATAACATAAAGATAAACTGTTAGGATTATAAATACACAACAAAAACATAAACTGATGTATAACTCAAGATCTAAACTTCAAATAAATAATTGAAGCACACTATTGTTCTAATTAGGGTTTTCTTAAGCTATTGGAGCCTAAAACAAAAATTGACCTAATGAGTTTGGGAAATCTTAATCGCGGTAAAATTCTACAAATAATTAATCACGTAAATCTAAAACTTAAAGTTGTATTATTTAATAACCTAAGTATTTTGTAGAATCCTATAAACATATTTTTGTTCAAAAACTCTCAAAGATTAGCTAAATTATACCCGTATACTTGGTAAACTATCCTAAAACTAAGTTAAATAATTAACTAATATTAATATATATATATATATATATATTGGTGGAGATTTTCGGCTGCAAGTTGCTCTTCGGTTGGCATGAAGGACCTTGAAATTTGAGAGCCAAAATTTTGCTCAATAATGCCTAAATTGTCAACAAAATCAACCTAAAACCCAATCAAAGATTGCCACATCAGTTCCTCATTTGACCATGAAAACAACTGATTAAACAGAGCTAAATGTGGAGGAAATTCGGATCAAATGGCAGCCGCAAGCTTCTCCTTCTTCTCTCTATATATATACATATACTTAAAGCTCTTAATGAAGAAACCAACAAACATTAAACACTCTCAAACTTTCCAGAACAAAACTATTCCTAATAGCAGCCAAACAACCTAAAAACAAACTTAAACTGCTCAAATCATTCAAGTTCGAATTGAAGAAAAACTGGTACGAAAAACACTTGAAACGAGTTCAAAGGTGAGTTGATGCAATACGAATGGTTTTTTTTTAAAACTAAGGATTGGAACTGAACTTTTGATAATCATAGGAACATAACCAATACAAAAACAAGCTTCAAATTCCATTGGACCGCGCTCAACCGAAGTAAAATCCGAAACCTAGTTGTACTTTATTAGAATCGAAATATAAGATTATATGTTCGTAGACGCGTTAGGAGTTGTTATATATCTATATACAAGATATAAAAACACTTAAGAATGGTTTAAGAATGTTTTTGACGTAGAAAATTTAAGAAAAACGAATTGGTTCATCGAGGAAGATGATGAACAGTCCTAACACTGTCCATAAGCTGGCAGTGTAAACGTTCAACACCGGTGACTTACAAGGGTAGGCCGACAGCGTAGAAACGGCTTACACTGAACAGAAGTTACATAAAAATTATTTTCATGTAAAAATAAACAAACGCCGGCTATCTGGGATTTTACGTCTACGGCGTATAGTCCGGCGTACGTTGAAAGCTGACGGCTTTTAAGCCGATGCAACTGATATGAAACATTATGCAAATTAAAAGAACGCCGGCACCTGGTTTCAACACTGTGCGTAGAAGCCGGCATACAAAACCTGTTTTCCTTTTATTATATCTGTACTTCACGAAATGAATAATTATATAATATATAATTATATTATCATATATATTTATTTACATGTCAAAATAGAAGTTACTAAATAGTAAATTAAATACAAATATTTAGAATTTGTGATTAATATTTGATAAAATCCTAAAATTAGAGAAAAATATTAAGTGTTAATAAAAATTATAAATAATTAAATATTTGTTCTAAATAGATAAAATAGGTAAGAATGGAAAACGAAATGGGTTAAATTTGTGAATAATGAGACTTCTAAAAATGACAAATAATTATATGAAATAAATTAGGAGAAACACGACGACACTAAGTAATAATAAATAAATATGATTTTCTATATTGAGTTCAGTATAGAATAACATAAAATTAGTATGAATCACTACAAAAATTTGATAAATATCAAGTTTAGGACGCTAGTCACATATAGAAATTTAGCTATATAATCTATATTATATTGATGAATACTTTATTCATCTCAATAGGTGACTTTGATACCCTAGAAGATCTTCCGATATATTATTACGATTAAGTCACCATGAGCAGGTGAGTAATTCAGTCATATTGTATTGTTTGTGCTTGTAAATAGTTGAACATATATACAAAAACAATCAAAATGAATGTTGTTGGAAGTATGTTGTGATCTAATTGTATGATTGTTAATCTATCATTACAAAAGCGATAATACAATGATTTGATGTTGTGAAGTAATATGATGATGTTTGTGTGTAATGTATGATCACCATGAAATTGAATAAGAACTATTGACTTAATAAAATAATCTGGTCATGCATTGCACGTACTGCATTATTGCATTTATAAATGGGTGACAGCCTGCTACGTATTATTTTGGTTATTTGTTAACGCTTGGTTTTTCTAAAGTATTAGTTCTTCCAAGGTTTTCTTTTTCGTTGGTTCTAAGGGAACTAAGTGGTAATGAAGAACGCCGCCCGTAGTATCACTTTGAAATGATTAATACTTAGGGAGTTTCTACGGATGGATACAAGAAATGGTCAGTTAAATTTATTATATTTAAAGTGATAACCCTAAAACGAGAAATTATTGATTTTCCTGTAAACTTAGTCTCTCCTGGGCAGGTGGGTCATAAGGTAATTGTTCTTCAACCCTGAAAAAGAGGGCGTAAATCTTTTTTCCTGTTTGGATTCTAGATCATCCAAGCTTGTATTTGCTCATATGATTGAGTGCTTGCATTATATATGATTTGCTAATAACTTGTGTGATGTATAATATGTCTGGTTATTCATTGAGCCTTGGTTTCGCTCATACTCCAACAGTCTTTTCAGGTTTACTCTTCGACCCTGGTTAGTCACTTCCAGGAACGTGGCTCGGTAAGAGCTTAGGAGCTGGAGTCTATGGTTATACTTGGGAATAATGGTTATGTTTTCCTAGAATAGATTAGTTAGTGCTATTGTATCAGTTATGAACTACAAGAAGGCTACATGGTTTGTAATAATTCTGTGATATTTTGTGATTAAGATAGCAGTTATTCACTAATTTATTTCTTACATGTATTTATCATTTCTTATCAAGCAACTAAAAGATCCTATTGTTTTGAAAACCTGTCACTTTCTAAAGGTAATTTAGTGATAGTATTCAAGTGTGACTTGTTTACTTCTCCTAGGGTACCTTCGGGGCATGACAGTATTTTTCTCTTTATCTTTTGTATCTTCTCATCATTGAGCTCCTTTAATTCTTTATATCAAGGTTGGTTTCAAAACTAGATTAACTATCTCCACTTCTACACTTTGTCTCAAAATTTCCATATTCAACTTCTCAAATCTTTTTAGCAACTCCTTCTGATTTGTCAGCAAGGCAACTTTTCCATAACTCTTTGCGGCTTAATGCATCTGCAATGGCATTTTACTCTCCTAAGTTAATAATTAGTCTTGAGATCATAGTCCTTGATTTATCTCATTTTCCTCATGTTTAGTTCTTTTTTCTTAGAATAAACCAAGATATCGTCAGTAAAGACAATTACACATTTATCCAATAGAGGCTTATATACTTGGTTCATCAATTTCATGAAAGCGGCGGGTGCGTTGGTCAATCTAAAAGGCATTACTAGAAACTCATAGTATCCATAATGAGTTCGAAAAGTAGTCTTCCGAATCTTCTTTTGATTTAACCTTTATTTGGTGGTATTCTGACCTTAAATCAATACGTTTGCTCCTTGTAGTTGGTCATAGAGATCATCAATCCTTGGGATCGGGTACTTATTCTTGATTGTGACTTTGTTCAGCTCCCAATAATCAATGCATAAACTTATGGATCCATCCTTTTTCTAAACAAATTTGGTACACTCCATGGTGACACACTTGGTCCTATAATACCTTGATCCAAAAGCTTTATAGTTGTTTCTTCAACTCTTTTTAACTCCATTGGGCCATTTGATATAGTACCTTAGAAATTAGTTTTGTATTAGCCATTAGTTCAATCTCGAAATCGACCTCTTTCCTTGGAGATGATCTAGGCAGTTCATCTGGAAAACATCTAAAAACTTATTGACAACGAGGATATCTTCCAAGATAGGTTTCTTTTTATCTTCTTCCGTGTCATCTAGGTAGTTATCCATTTCTTTAGAACTTCCTCCAGCAACTCGAACGAATATAACTCTTCTTTCCTTGTAATCATGGATTCTCCAATGAACGTTATCTTCCTTCCTTCCTTCTTGGTCCACGAATTCTACGCTCTTTATGTGACAATTCTATTGTGGCTTTAAAGGTAACCAACTCATACCAAAGATTATTTCATATTTGCTCAGCTCCATCACTATGAAGTCACAAGTGGATAGATGTCCTTGTATCTTTATTAGACGATCCTTCAACACTTCTTGGGTTACAACAGCACTTCCCGTGGGGGTTTTGATCTTAAAATCAGAAGTTGTTGTTGTTTTGGTATCCATACTTCTTATCGGACTAGGTGTAACGAAAGAATGTGTCGCTCCATACTCAAAAGAGCAAAAGCATTCTGTCTTCCTAATTGTATGCTTCCTACGTACTTGACAGAGGGATTACTACTTTTATTCGCATATCCAATATTTATAAAACTTTAATCTCTTGCATTGATAAAACAAAAGAATAAACAATGAGAAGGTTCTAGGCTTATCGGTTCCCAAGTCACAACTATCGTCTTCACTGCAGTTCAAGGCAGCTAAGTCTCCTGCCTCTTCATCCATCTCCCCACTTATCCATCGTCCTTCCAGGTTGTAAACTCTGAATCTTGAAGTAGTGGATCCCGACTTACTTTTACTTCTACTTCTATTTCCATTCCCGGTCCTTATAGGAATAGCTCCTCTGGAATGTCTTGTGAAAACATTCCTCCTCTATGGACATTCATTGGCGAAATGCCCTACTTACTTGCAGACATAACAAGTATTTCTTGCCTTCCTTGGACATTCCGTTATCTTATGGTTTGTGCCTCCATAGAAGAAGCACTTCCCAAACAACTGAGGGCACTTTTTGGGGTAGTGTGCTGCATTGCACTTCCAACAATTGATGTTTTTAGGCATGAACCTCCTACTATTAACATTGCTCCTATAGTTGTTGGAGAACTTGAATCTCTTTTGTGGGGTGTGGAACTGGATCCACCATAAAACTTTCTCCTAAAGATCAGAGCTTTTCTTTCTTCTATTCTTTCTTTCCTTTTCCTTGCTTCTTCTACAATTCGAGCTCTTTCTACCATTTCTCAATAACTTCTAATGTCGAATTCTTCCAACCTCAATCTCAGATCCTCATCCAATCCTCCTAGGAAAACTTGTCTTTTCAATTCTTCGCTATACTTGTAGGAGTCATGGCATATTGCAACAATCTACTAAACTCAGTTTCGTACTGCTCAATAGTCCTTCCTTTTTGAGTAATTTGTAAGAAGTCTGCACTATACCTCACTCGTAAGCTTCTCGGGAAATAATTTTTCAAGAACTCATATCTGAACATTTCCCAAGTGATTGGGGTCATTAGCTCTTTTTTCTTTGATTCCCACCATATTCTAGCATTCAAAAAAAGCATGAATGTGTTATACTTGATTTGTAGGTAATGCGGGACCTCGTATACATCAAAAGACCTTTCGATCTGGGCAAGCCAATGTTCAGCCTCATCTAGCTTATCGTAAGCCCCGTCAAAATAACGGTTACTTTGGATAAAAATAGGCAATGAGCTCTTGTACGCCTTAGCGATGGGGGGTGGAGGTAGCGGTGCATTTTGGGAGTGCATGCTCCTTTGTACAAATGCTTCAGTTGACACTTGTTGTTGCAGAGGAGTTGGTACAGGTGCTGGTGCTGGTGCGGGTTCAGGTACGAGTACGAGTGCAGGTGCAAGCATGTTCTGCCTAATTGCTTCTAGCACTTGGGTTAGAGGTTCTATTGTAACATGCAAGTCTACTTACGGTGCAGTAGCTGCTTGTGGGGTAGATTGTTCTGCTCTAATTTCTGATTGATTGGAGGCACTTTGCTCCATCCTGCATCCTCTTCTACCTCAGCTGTTTTAAGTTTTTCTAAGTAAGGTTTATTATTTTGATATCTTAGTTAAATCTTTAACCGAAATTTTGTGGAGATTATAGAAACTTACTTGCATAAATAGCTACTCAAATAAGAAATAGAATTTAATTCAAAGAAATTTTGAGATCATAAACAAAGCATGAATTCATTAGAAAATTAAGACAGTGGATGCAAGGCCCTTACATAAATAATAACAAAGTCAATTACAACAATCACAAAGGAAAACAACAAAACACCCTTCCGGAAACATAAAAAGATAGACTAGGATCGTTGTTCTAGTCTTTGATTACAAAAATCCTTAGCTAGACTTAAAAGGGATATGCTTGGTTTCTCTCCTCCTTCCTTCATTCATCGGGTGTGTAAACCCCCAAATTTTTCGAGAATGGTTTTGAATACCGAATTGCAACCCTAAAGTCTGACCCAAGTTGAAATCGAACCTTAAGCAATTTCGATCACGGGGTTTTATAAGAGAATCTTCAAAAACAAAAATAAGAAAGTTCAATAATCGTTCGATTCGAAAACCCGAACATGAGAAGAACCACCTATTTGGTCCCTGATATAAACCCCTCAATTTATAGAGTAAAGTTAGATTAAACCCTAACCCTAGTCAAACCAGAGTTTCAAAAGTCAACAAAGATCAAGACAATCAAACAATTTCAACTCCGGCAATCTCGCATACTCAAACCTTAGAAAAAAAAAGAGTTAATGGTTTATAATAGTTCGTAATAATATAGAGTAATACAAAAATATCAAATTCATGAATTTCGAGTGTCCTTTGAACTAAAACGGGATCAGTTCTCGAAAAGCATGTTCCGGAGCTCGGAATAATAAAAATATTCCAATAACACCAAAAGGCTCGTAGTTAAACAAGAATTTCAAAAATATCAGTTTTAGAATTTTTCGGTAATTAAAAATAACAGATATAGCTCGTTTACGAGTATTTTTATTACTAGTGGTATTTTATATGTCTAGTCTACTATTCATAGTATTATTCTTACTATTCATTACTATTTCACTATCTCTACTTTTTTTTACACCTATTTCTTACTACATACATACATATTTTCTTACTTTTTACATTTCCAATACAACTTTATTCACGTCAAACTTTACACATTATTTCTTTTCTTACAAAAATTACAAAACAAATCAACTCCTCCCCCTCTACACACCAAACCAGCACTACCTTCTCTCTCTTCCTCTCATTTATTTTTCTTTTTCAATTTATTTTATTACATAAAAAATTCCCTCCAAAAATTCTATAAATACCCCATTCCTCCTTCATTCTTTCATACATCCACTTTACATAACAAAACTCTACCAAAATTCTCTCTCAAAACTTCTCTCCAACCATTTCCTCTCAAAACACTCTCTACCAATTTCTCTTCAAGAAAAATAAAAATATTACCCATTCATCTTTTTTAAATCCTCAATTAAACCTTAGGTAAAATCCTACCTATATTCTTTATCATGTTTATAACTTAGCATGAGCTTAGTGTATGTTTCTTAGACTCATATGAGTTAAAGAAGCAACATTTTTGTTCATGTTCCTATTTTACATTATGTTTATTGTGTTGTTGTTATTATTTTATTATTATTTTTGCTCTAATCTAACTTCTATATAATATTATGTATATTATGTATATATATATATATATATATATATATTTAGAGCATATAAGCTTTGTTATTTATTTATTTTCATGTCTTGCAATTTCTTTATTTACTTGTTTTATGTAATTTATTAAAACTAATCTTTTCAGTCTTAGACTTGTCCATATCAAGTCAAATCAATTTTCTTTCTTTTCTTTTCTTTTGGGACTAGTCTATTCTTAGTCCCGGGTTGTCTTGATCAAGCTAAGGCTCCCAATACATGACCGGGATACCTTGATGAAGCTAAGGTTCCCAATGCTTGACTATTTTATTATGTATATTTACTTACAAGTATTTCTTTCTATCTTATTATGTATTATCTTTACTTTTACATTACTACATAATCATATTCATGCATGATTATAATGTTGTTGTCTTAAATAAAAATAAAATGGGTTCTTTCTTAAATAAAGAAAAGTAAACTACATTTCTTAACAAAGGAATTTTCAACAAAAAGATATAAGTTTTCTTTTTAATAAACTCATTTCAAAGGATAAGCTAATCATAAATTCTAGAAAAAGTAGTAATGTAGATTTCTTAATAATAAAAGGAACTCATTTCTTTTATAAATCAAAACTAAATACTCCAAAAAGATAAATTTTTAGCCTTGAACTTAAGATTTTAACTCAACCATATATTTTATAAGACTTAAATAGATTCATTATAGACTTTGAAAGTCACATAAGAAAGTTTCTTCCAAACTTAAATTTTATATTGTTATTCTCTTTTTAAATTAAAATGAAATTTTTGCTAAGTTCTAATGTTAACAATTCTTTATTAAGAAAGCTTTTCTTATAAACTTGTCTAAAGGAATTATTCTATCATTTGATAAATCGTAAGAATAAAACAAGTTTTTCAGACTAAGGTAAAATCAACTCACTATTTTGGAAACCAACTTAAAAAAATAAAATTTGCCAAGAAAGTAAAGTTTTAAAGGAACACTTATTTCCTAAAGAAGAAAAAGGATATAAAAGCAAGAGGGAAGCATACATTTAACACAACTCAAATATTTGACAAAATAAAAAACTTAAAGGATATTTTAAAAAGCTTATTTTTCAATCACTAGACATAAAGTTGGCAGATAACTTAAAGAACAAAATTTTTGGAAAGCATTTACTTTTGAAAAGTGAGAAAATAAAATTATAATAGAAAAAAATTTACTCATAAAAACTCATATATATTTTAGTTTTCCTTCTGAGAATTCAAAAAGGAGAAATTTTCAAAAGTTTTATCCTTTAAAACCCTTAAAAGCAAATTGTTTATGAAATATCAATATTGAAACGACACTACAAAAATCATGCATATAATATGAGTATAAATATATGTTCAAAGGATTGTTCAACTATATATATATATATATATCTGTAAACCCCCAAAAAATTTTCATAATCCTTAAAAATAATTTTAGAAGTATAAATATCAAAGACCCGAAAAATCAACTTGAGATTAAAACTCAATTCTAGACCGAGTCAAATACCGGAAACGAAACCCTAAAAGTTGAACCTAGTTAAAAATTTAATAAGAACAAAAACGAGTTCTCTCAATCTTGAGAAAACGAGAACCCCTGAAAAAAAATATAAAGTCCAATTACCGATATAATCAACGTCCGTACGTCGATTAAATAATCTACCCAATTCCTAAAACGCAAATCGAAACAATAGATCCAAATACCGCTTAACAACGAGACAATAAAGTCCTAATTCCTTCAGTAAAATTTTAGAATCACAAAATCCAAATTTTCCACAAAAGTCAAATCGAGTCAACTCATAAACCTAGACTCGGTTAAATGATTCCGAGAACTAAAAACTATTAAATAATCACAAATGAAATAAAATAAAATAAAACATAAATTTCGAGCTAAAATTCTAAAACGCTCAAGACTCGAAAATTATACGATCTTACGAATATCTCGATGAAAACGGAATTCAAAACGGAACTCTAAAAGTCAACAAGCCTATAACGAACCCTAGTAGTTAAGATCCGGCAATCCCGCGTTTTCAAACCCTAGAAAACGAAATTAAGTAAATAGCCTAGTGATAAGTACAAAATACCCTAATTATTCACATGGTTTTAGTGTGATATTATAGTGATTTTTATGTGAATAATTGTAGAAAAGGATACTGATTTGAGTAATATGTTAATTTCAGGATTAAGAGGAGATAATAAGCATTATGGAGATGTTTTGATGAATTACAACAAGTTTTGATGAAGAAAGTGCAAAGTGAAGAATTCAACATACATGAGATTTCAACACAAGCTGTGTTGAATGCTAGTGTTGGCCTTTAAAAATGTACAGCAAGCTATTGTAAAGAACATAAGAAGCAACACGAGCTATGTTGGATGCTTATATTAGAGATAAGAAATGGACAGAATGCTTTATGGAACATACACGACTTCGCAACACAGGCTGTGATCGGGCTTGTGTAGGACTCCAATTCGTAACAAATCCGAGGAAATAGCCAACATGAGGAAGCAACACGGCCCGAACACGTCCTGTGTAGAATGCCCGTGTAGAAGACAAATCCATCTTTTATAAATAGATCCAACCACTCTTTGTTGGGAGACTAATTGGAAAAAGAAACCCTAGGAGAGAAGACATACGAGAAGAAGAGGAACTCCTAATAATTTTCCATCACAAGATTTGTTTGTTAAAGGGTGTAATCATCATGTTTTATGATTATTCTTCCATGGTTATATTTGCAATTATTTTACAATGGAAGCTTAGATCTATATGCCTTAGATTTTGAGAAACCCTAACCCTAATGTGGATTGAATTGATTTGTTGAATGAAGTTTGTTCTTGGATCTATTCATGTTGCTTGATTGTTTAATCTAGTATATGCGCAATATTAGATTATTGTATGATTCTTGTTAATTGAATCGAAGGATTAATTAATAGGAAAGATCTAGCATGAGTAGAAGGGTTTGAATGTAAATCTAGAGATAGATTACATGAATCTTTTGCATCAAGAATTTATCTTTATGAGGAATTGTGATCATTAATGCGATCTTTATATGCATCTAGTGAGGAAGAGATTTCCATTAGACATATAGGGTTAGGATTTAATTATCTTGAGAAAGAGATTAATGAGATTAGGGTTCCTGCAATTCAAGAACACGTGCTGCATTGATGAATGTTATTAATAAGATTGATAGGGTTAGGGTGTATCAAGGTCTAGGGTATTGTTTTGTGATTGTTGAATTATTAAGGTTGTGAATATACATTGATTGCGAATTAATTAGTTAAATAGTGAATCGTAGTTGTTAGTAATAAATGCATTTAATTAGATTTGCTAAATAGTGGAAAACCGGTTAATTCTAGTAATTGTCTTAAAGATCCTTGTGGACGATATCCGTTGACCCTATACAACTATAGATAGGTACACTGCCTAACTAGGTCGTAAGAGTTAATTGGAATTATAAATTTAAGAGTTGATACGATCTACATCAAGTTTTTGGCGCCGTTGCCGGGGATCTGGCACGGCAATATTAGAAGAACCTTATTATCTACTAATTTAGCTATTTATTTTATTTTGCAATTTGATTCTTTCTCTTTTTGGACAATTAACGTTGACCTTTTGTTTGATCTCACTTGCAGTTAATGCTAAGAAGTTCTTCGTCTGAAGACTTTACTTTGATCCCGAGATCGACAGAACATATCACAAAAGAATCAGAGAAAGAAAGATTAATCTTAATAGTTCTGGGACAATGGACAGAAGTGGAGTTGCAGACGGTCAGAATTTAGCTGTTGAGAGGAATGGAAATAACCCAAATCAGGGTGTCGTTAATGAGAATAATCCCGCCAGGGGTCCTCCAAATGCAATACATCGCCCTATGTGCGAGCTATTCATGCCTGATGTAGACGGAGTAACACCATCCATTGCATGGCCCACGATTCAAGCCAACAATTTTGAGCTAAAACCTTCTTTGGTACATATGGTGCAGGTCAATCAATTTGGTGGAGAAGTTTCTGAAGATCCACATGACCATCTTACAAATTTCCTACATATTTGCACCACAATTAAAAGCAATGGAGTATCTGAAGATGCAATCCGTCTTAGACTATTTCCCTTCTCTCTAAGGGATAAGGCAAGGAGCTGGCTAAACTCTCTACCTCCTCATTCCTTGACCAACTGGGATCAAGTGGCACGGAGATTTTTGGAAGAATTCTTTCCACCAAATAAAACGATCCGGTTAAGGAATGACATTTTGCTTTCCGCCAATACGAAGGCGAGTCACTATATGAGGTGTGGCAAAGATTCAAAGAACTCCTAAGACGCTGCCGTCATCATGGAATATCGTTGCATGACTTGATCAGGATTTTCTACACCGCCTTAGGTGACCACTTGAAAACAAAGATAGATGCGGTAGCAGGTGGTTGCTTAATGAAAAAGAGTGCCCCAGAGGCATATGAGCTGATTGAAGAAGTAGCTCGGGACACTTTCCATTGGCACAGTGAAAGGAATCGGCCACAACAAGCAGCAACAACAATGGAATCCGAAACAGTTTCTCAACTCCAAGCCCAAGTGGCATCACTAACAGCTCAGATGAGCAGAATGAGATCTGGTATGGACGGGTATCCAAGTGGTGAGCCATACGGTCCTAATGACACTCTAAGCATGGAGGATGTGAATATGATGAATAAATTTGAAAAGGAGCCGGGAACTACAATCCTTATAGCAATACATATAATCCAGGGTGGAAGAATCACCCGAACTTCTCGTGGAGCAATCATAATACACAGAGGTCAAATCTTCCACCAGGTTTCCATAGGCTACCACAGCAACAACTCCCAGCTCTTCCAGCATCACAGCACGTTCCTGCTTTGCCACCTCCTGAGAAAAAGCCAAATATAGAAGATCTCTTGGCACAATTCATCCAAACTTCCGATGCTCGTCATAGGAACCAAGAGGCATCGATTCACAACCTGGAAAACCAAATTGGCCAATTGGCTAAAATGCTTTCTGAGAGACAACCAGGCTCACTCCCTAGTAACACTGAACCGAATCCGAAGGAACAGGTAAAGCTATTAATCTAAGGAGTGGAAGAGAACTTCCAGTATGGTAGAAGGGCATACACAAGTTGTTGAAAAGGAGGTCGAAGAAAAAAATTGTGAGAAGCACACTCATGAGACCGAAAAGAAACAATCGCCAATGGTTAAGGCTTATGTGCCTAAAATACCATACCCAGCTCGTCTCCACCAGAATAAAGACAAAAAGCAGTTTGGCAAATTCCTGGAGTTGTTTAAACAGCTCCACATCAATATACCTTTTGTGGAAGCTCTCTCGCAGATGCCTAAATACGCCAAGTTTCTGAAGGACCTTCTATCTAACAAGAGGAAATTGGAGGATGTATCAACAATTGAGGTAGGAGCTAACTGCTCCTCCATCATTCAAAACAAGTTACCACCTAAGCTAAAAGATCCGGGAAGCTTCACCATTCCATGTGTGGTGAGAATTATCTGTAGAAAAAGCACTAGCGACCTTGGGGCGAGTATCAATCTCATGCCCTATTCATTTTTTAAGAAGCTAGGCTTGGAAGGTCTGACTGAACCTCGACCTACCCGCATGAGTCTTCAATTAGCTGATCGTTCAGTGAAAATCCCAAGAGGTATTATCGAAGATGTGTTGGTGAAGTGGGTAACTTTATATATCCTGTGGATTTCGTCATACTAGATATGGACGAAGATAGAGAAGTACCGTTAATTTGGGAAGGCCTTTTCTTGCCACTGCAAGGGGGTAATAGATGTTCAAGAAGGAAAACTCACCCTTAGAGTGGGGGATGAAGAATTGGTGGTAACGGTAGCTACAGCACTAAAGCATCCCAATGGGGTCTGACGATTCCTGTTACTCTATCGATACTATAGACTCTTCTGTATCCGATCATATCGATGAAATTTTATCTAAAGATGCATTAGAGTTGAGTTTGAATCTTAGTGCAGGTAAAGAAGTAACGGGATCGGATGTTAAGGCCATCACAGCTGCACTCGAGGCAAATGAACATTCATCTCAGAAAGGTTTTGAAGAATTAAAGAACGATACTAAGGAAAAGTTGAAAACCTCCATTGAAGAGCCGCCAGTGCTTGAATTAAAACAGCTTCCAAATTCTCTTGAATATGCATTCTTGGAAAAGAACTCAAGTTGCCAGTGATAATTGCTTCGGAACTGTCCAGTGAACAGAAGGAACAACTACTTTCGGTTCTCAAGGCACACAAGCGGGCTATTGCTTGGAAGATCTCCGACATCAAAGGTATTAATCCATCCTTCTGTACTCATAAAATTCTGTTAGAAGAAGGTACAAGCCTGTGGTCCAACCTCAAAGACGGCTCAACCCAAATATGAAAGAAGTTGTCAAGAAAGAAGTCATCAAACTTCTTGATGCGGGGATGATATACCCCATATCTGACAGCCCTTGGGTTAGCCCAACACAAGTGGTGCCAAAGAAAGGAGGAATAACTGTGGTCCCGAACGAGAAAAATGAATTCATTCCCACAAGAACGTAACTGGTTGGCGAGTATGCATCGACTATAGACGATTGAACGAAGCAACAAGGAAGGACCACTTTCCCCTACCATTTGTGGATCAGATGCTAGAAAGGCTTGCCGGACATATGTATTACTGTTATCTTGACGGTATGTCCGGATATTTTCAGATACCTATTGCACCAGAGGACCAAGAGAAGACCACCTTCACATGTCCCTATGGCACATACGCATATAGGAGGATGCCTTTCGGATTGTGTAATGCACCCGCTACATTTCAGCGTTGCATGTTAGCGATATTTGATGACTTGGTGGAGGAGATTATGGAAGTATTTATGGATGACTTCTCGGTCTTCGGAATTCATTTCAAGCATGTTTGGCTAATTTAGAAAAAGTCTTGACCCGTTGTGAAGAGACTAACCTAGTCCTTAACTGGGAAAAGTGCCACTTCATGTGTAAGGAAGGCATTGTACTGGGTCACAAGTCTCTCAAAAGGGGATTGAAGTAGATAGAGCCAAGATGAAGTAATTGAGCGATTACCGCCTCCCACATCAGTCAAGGCTATTAGAAGCTTTCTTGGACATGCGGGTTTTTACCGGCGATTCATAAAGGACTTCTCCAAATTAGCACGTCCTTTAACACGACTTCTGGAGAAGGATGTACCCTTCACTTTCGATCAAGAATGCACTCATTCTTTCAACCTCCTAAAAGAAAAGCTTATCAATGCTCCGATTATGATAGCACCAGATTGGAACCTTCCATTTGAGATTATGTGCGATGCAAGTGATTATGCAGTCGGGGCGTCTGTTCTGGGACAAAGACATGAGAAGCGGTTCCAACCAATATACTATGCCAGCAAAACTCTTAACAATGCTCAAGAGAACTACACCACAACCGAAAAGGAATTATTGGCAGTAGTATTTGCATTTGATAAATTTAGACCTTATCTTGTTTTATCTAAGGTTATTGTGTATACAGATCACTCCGCACTAAAGTTTCTCCTATCCAAGACCGATGCAAAACCACGACTCATTCGGTGGATACTGCTCCTTCAAGAATTTGATCTCGAAATCCGTGACAAGAAGGGAGCGGAGAACTTGGCAGCGGATCACTTATCAAGGTTGAAAGAACCACACAACGATGAGTTAATTGAAGCGGACATCGATGACACCTTCCCGGAAGAAAGGCTCTTTGCAGTATGTGAAGTTCTAAGTTTGAGGCACCATGGTTCGCCGACATAGCGAATCATCTCGCTGCAAGTGTTCCTCCTAGTGTCTGGATTATAATGCCAAGAAAAAGTTCTTTGCCGAACTCAAACATTACTACTGGGAAGACCCCTTTCTTTTCCGAATATGTGCTGATCAAATGATCAGGCGGTGTGTCTCCCATGATGAAGGTTGGAAGATTTTGTATGACTGTCACTCCGGTCCTACTGGGGGTCACTACAGCGCCAACCGAACTGCTCAAGAGTCTTAGAGGTTGGTTTTTATTGGCCATCTATATTTCGAGATGCTCAACGTTTTGTTATGTCCTGTGATAGATGTCAAAGAACGGGAACCACCTCGAGACGTGATGAAATGCCCAGAACTACATTCTGGCATGTGAGGTATTCGACCTATGGGGCATTGATTTTGTTGGGCCACTCCCTACTCCTTCGGGAACAAATACATCCTAGTCGCAGTAGACTATGTTTCCAAATGGGTAGAGGCCAAGCACTACCCACCAATGACGCCAGGGTGGTATGTAAGTTCCTGAAAAAGCTTTTCTCACGGTTTGGATCTCCCGTGCTATCATCAGTGATAGGGGGACTCATTTTTGCAACTCTCAACTGGAGAAAGTTCTGAGGAAATATGGAGTCACGCACCGAATTGCAACACCCTACCACCCTCAGACAAGCGGGCAAGTGGAAGTTTCAAATAGGGAATTGAAGAGGATCCTTGAGAAGACGGTCAGTTCTCATAGAAAAGATTGGGCAGACAAGCTCGATGATGCCTTGTGGGCATATAGAACCGCCTACAAAACACCTCTAGGAACTACTCCCTACAGACTAGTTATGGGAAGGCATGCCACCTCCCGGTGGAAATTGAGCATAAGGCGTATTGGGCCATCAAGCAGATGAACTTTGAGTTAAACTCTTCCGGACTCAAACGAAAGCTTCAGCTGAACGAACTTGATGAGTGGAGGATGACCGCATATGAAAATATGAAGCTTTACAAAGAGAAAACAAAGAAATATCATGATGCTCACATCCGCCATCCTAAGAAGTTTAAGGTCGGAGATCAAGTACTACTTTTCAATTCTCGGTTAAAACTTTTCCCGGGCAAGTTGAAATCAAGATGGTCAGGTCCATTTTCTGTCAAGCAAATCTTTCCCCACGGAGCTATAGAACTAGAGCACCCCGAACAAGGCACGTTCAAGGTAAATGGTCACCGGGTCAAATTATACATGGGGAATGGAACAGAAATTGAAGAACGGGACGAGATAAACCTCCGACCCCAGTTATCTAGCCATGGCTAGCCACATGCCGTCGAGCGAACGACGTTAAACAACAGCGCTTCATGGGAGGCAGCCCATGTACATCTTAGGTAGATTTCGTTCCTTTTTCTTAGTAATTTTTGTTTATCCCTAATCTATTTGTCCTCATAAGATAGGTGACTTGTGACTCCCACGTTCGAACCGGCGGTCACACTCAAAGTGTGGGGAAGATGCACCCAAGATCGTGGTAAGGCCATTTGTGAACGGTAATGCGGTAAGTTTCTCTTTTCCTGTGTAATTACTTAAAAATACACAATGTTGCACTACCATCACGTCAGATTGCACTTAATGCACAATTTTTGACTCCTACACGAGCATCGAACACAGCCCGTGTATAATGCTCGTGTAGCATACACAAACATTCTGACTGATTTCTGAAGCATAAACGAGATATCCACACAGCCTGTGTTCGATCATACTTCTTTAGGGCAACAATCTGAAAAATTTTGGAACACTACACGGGATTCGAACACAACCCGTGTATGATGCTCGTGTAGCACTCATGAGCGTTCTGCCATTTTTCGACTCATACACGAGCGTCGAACACAGCCAGTGTACAATGCTGGTGCATTCATGAACTCCATTCTGGACAATTTTTGAGCCATACACGGGTATCGAACACAGCCCGTGTACACAACCTATGTACAACCCCAAAACGCATCATATAAATACACCTCGCACAGAACACATGCACATTTCACTTTCACTTTTCCCTTTCATTTTCACCTTTTCCACCACGAAAGCACTCCACCACGCTACCCCACCACACCACGGTTTCACACTACAAGGGACCACTTCCACCCAACAGGTACGTCATCATTCTTGTCCGTTTCTCTTTCGTCCATTTGGAATTTTTCACCATGAATCACATGCTTTACCCACGTGTTCTTCGGATTATTACTATTGCAATAGTGGAATCTTGTACTTTCTTTGAGTTGCATGTCATGAATTTCAGTTAATTATCATGCTATACGAGATTACCCATCGTGATAACCACTTTGAGCATCATAAACGCTTAATCTGCTAGATCCTAGGGTTCATCACGAATTTTCAACTGTGATATAAATTGGGGCTTTCATATTCCTTGTGCAATTCGTCTTCCGTAGGATCTTGATTTGCATGTTTCTTCACGATTCCATACATGATTCACCTTAATTGTACTACTTAGGGTTTCGAAAGTAATTTTGTTTAGGACAACTCTTGAGGAGTAATGATGATCCACGCTTGATAATTTTTTTATAACGGCCATTGTATCTATAGTCTGTCCAAGACTTGTACACATGCTTTTACACGACTATTTTTCGCGCATTCGTGTTGGATCTTTGTTTGACTTTGGATGTGATACACGACCATCCTACACAGCCTGTGTAGGATAACAATTTCCCTCCGAATATCTTGCTCCTATTGTGTATCATCTTTCAACAATGCCAATTGCTTATTCATACCCCTTGAATGCATTGCATGGTTTCATAGTAATGATATTGCATTGTCCTCATGTGGATCGATTGGGAATTAATAAGGAACTACGGAATTGAAGCCGAAATCAAAGACCTGCTCTCCATCGGCCCGTGGGAAAAACTCTTTGACATCCGCACTCCCGCTTATCATGACATTACAGTGGAAGTCCTGTCCACACTCGATTTGGATGACAAAGATTTCAGCAAAGGTGTCCATGGTACACTCACTTTCCTTGCTTATGGAAAGTATTATAAGGTCCCTCTATACAAATTTTGTGTGTACATGGGACTCTATACTGAGGAGGAGACCCAATCCGAGGCCTTTCAACAACTCACAAACAGTTGGCCCCAGGGAGCTACACACATTGACTACTGGAAAGTCCTTTGTGAATCGGATATGGATTACTTCCCTTCCAAATCCAAGTCCTCCTCCATGCGCAATGTCCACTATCGGGTCGTCCATTGGATGTTTGCCAACACCATTGGAGCTCGGAAAAGCAGCACTGGTGTGGTCAACAATTTTGAGCTGTTCCTTCTCTATAGCATTGCAAGTCGGTACAAGATCAATGTGGGAGTGGAGTTAGCCCATTATATCTATCGCCAAGCCTCCGATCCACGGTCTAAAGGCATCTACTGTGGCGGCTACATCACTCGACTCTTGCAGGGGATGGACATCTTCAAGGAACCCACGGGAGCCACTCCGGTCCCAATTACTAGAGTGACCGATGGGCCTTTTGCTGGGTGGGGGCTAGAAAAATTGATCAGCACTCCAAGGAGAATGTACTCCACTCCCCCTTTCCTCAGACCATACACCACCCCAGGGCCTCGACATCTCAGGTTCCAGCTGATGCCGACCAACGCTTGGCTAGGATGGAAGCTGATATGCAAAAGGAGAGAAAGAAGGCCAAGAAATTCAGAGCTTATGTGATAAATTTTTTACAGGGTATGGCGAGATGTATGAGACCGACACCCGCTGATCTCCCCACTTACATCAGTTCATCCGAGGATGAAGGGCCCATTCCCAGCTCAGCGCCTACAGCAACTTCCCCTAAACGGCATGGGAAAGAACCCGTAAAGGACACCCCAGCCGAGCTGTCATCGGAGAGTGAAGAAGTGGCGGAGTCCGCTGAGTATGATGATCAGGAAGCGGACGACGAATCTGATCCGGCAGTGGGAGATGAGTCGGAGCAAGAGGAAGGAGATGATGATGGAGATGATGATGGAGATGACGATGAGGATCCGGACAACTGATTTCTTTTTGTTATGACGAACTACCGAATATCTTTTGATTTTGATGCTTACTTTTTCTTGCAGGACTATGGGATATTTTAGTTTAGTTAAGTTCTTTAGTTTTCTAGTTTCTTTTTACCCTCTTCTTTTTCCCTGCAGCAAGAATGACTATGGGTTCTCCATCCCCTTTTGCGGCTGATCAATGCGGATACGCCTTGCAATTCTTTTTCTTCCCTTCGCTTATACTTGCTGCCCCACTACATTCTTCTAAACTCGGGAAGTTTCAGTTCTTTTCATTTTTTTTTATTTTTCCTTTCTTCGCAAGTTTCCTTTGGGCTGTGATATCATCAACGACATTGAGGTCAATGTCTATCTTAAAGTGTGGGGAAGTTTAAGGAAGGAAATTAAATTTTTGGGGTATTATAAGCTATCTAACTTTTAACAATTGCTAATCAAGTTTCCCCCACTTATGAGTACTTATGAGATTGAAAGTTCACATATTTCAAGAATCTTGAAATTGTACTTAATCAAAGGAAATTTAGCATTCAATTATCAATTGGAAGTGATTTGATGTGCCTTACTCACTTATTTTGTAATTGGTTTACTTAGTTAAAGTTTTAAGATTGAAATCTAAGTGGAGCAAATTTACTTACTATTTAATGATCAAATCTTAAGTTGTGAAGGATGTTGAAATCCCTTGTTAAAGTTAAATGGTTGTGTTCCTAAGCTTGTTAGTTAGTATATTTAGCTTTTCAAGAATCTTGAAAACTTTTCTAACCTTTAGTGAAAGGGGTATATGAAACCGATCACTTAGTGATTCTTTTTGAATGATTTCTCTGAATTGGAATGAAATGAAATGGAATCAGTTGTGTTAAATGGAATGTTAAACCTTAGTCAATATGGGCGGGCTTTGGTCCCTCAGAAGAGCGAAGTTTGACCCCGCTATTGATTATATAATTCTTTAAAACAATTGATGAATCATAAGGATCTGTACTCCACTGACTTGGGAAACCGAGTTAAGAGTATCTAAGCTTGAATGTTAAAGTGAAGGAGAGTTCGTTGGGGTCCCTTTAAAACCTGGTCACTTGGATGATGAATCCGGGATGTATCGACTCAATGATCTCACTATAACGAGAAGTGTGGAAATGAAATAGAAAAGCTGAAAAGAAGCGGGCTACACCCCGTCCAGAGGAAAAAATGAAAAGATACGGGTTAAACTCCGTCCCTCTGAAGGCTATTAAGGGAATTTATGGGAAATTGAAATAAAAGAAAATAATCTAGGGGATTGATAGATACCATATACTTTTGCTCTAGGTTGCTAAGTTTGAAGAGGTTATTGAATGTCATATACTCTCTAATTAGTGGTGGAACACAATTAAGCCGCTTTTGCTTTGATTGACTTCTATTTCTTTTATGACTCGGAAGTGGTTCTTAAATGGCAAGGGTAATAATTTGGTTTACTTTGGATTAATCTCAAAAATTTTATTATAGTATGCCAAGTACAAGTATGATAGGTTTGAGTAGTAGGCACTGCTAAATCACTATTGAAGTATTGGAAGAGTGCTATGTTGAATTTTATTGAATTGAAATTTTGAGTATAATTGATGATGGATTTCTTTATCCTTAGTTGTTTGCTTGAGGACAAGCAAACGGTTAAGTGTGGGGAAGTTTGATAAGTACAAAATACCCTAATTATTCACATGGTTTTAGTGTGATATTATAGTGATTTTTATGTGAATAATTGTAGAAAAGGATACTGATTTGAGTAATATGTTAATTTCAGGATTAAGAGGAGATAATAAGCATTATGGAGATGTTTTGACGAATTACAACAAGTTTTGATGAAGAAAGTGCAAAGTGAAGAATTCAACATACATGAGATTTCAACACAAGCTGTGTTGAATGCTAGTGTTGGCCTTTAAAAATGTACAGCAAGCTATTGTAAAGAACATAAAGAAGCAACACGAGCTATGTTGGATGCTTATATTAGAGATAAGAAATGGACAGAATGCTTTATGGAACATACACGACTTCGCAACACAGGCTGTGATCGGGCTTGTGTAGGACTCCAATTCGTAACAAATCCGAGGAAATAGCCAACATGAGGAAGCAACACGGCCTCGAACACGTCCTGTGTAGAATGCCCGTGTAGAAGACAAATCCATCTTTTATAAATAGATCAAACCACTCTTTGTTGGGAGAGTCTAATTTGGAAAAAAAGAAACCCTAGGAGCAAGAAGACATACGAGAAGAAGAGGAACTCCTAATAATTTTCCATCACAAGATTTGTTTGTTAAAGGGTGTAATCATCATGTTTTATGATTTTTCTTCCATGGGTTATATTTGCAATTATTTTACAATGGAAGCTTAGATCTATATGCCTTAGATTTTGAGAAACCCTAACCCTAATGTGGATTGAATTGATTTGTTGAATGAAGTTATTGTTCTTGGATCTATTCATGTTGCTTGATTGTTGTAATCTAGTATATGCGCAATATTAGATTATTGTATGATTCTTGTTAATTGAATCGAAGGATTAATTAATAGGAAAGATCTAGCATGAGTAGAAGGGTTTGAATGTAAATCTAGAGATAGATTACATGAATCTTTTGCATCAAGAATTTATCTTTATGAGGAATTGTGATCATTAATGCGATCTTTATATGCATCTAGTGAGGAAGAGATTTCCATTAGACATATAGGGTTAGGATTTAATTATCTTGAGAAAGAGATTAATGAGATTAGGGTTCCTGCAATTCAAGAACACGTGCTGCATTGATGAATGTTATTAATAAGATTGATAGGGTTAGGGTGTATCAAGGTCTAGGGTATTGTTTTGTGATTGTTGAATTATTAAGGTTGTGAATATACATTGATTGCGAATTAATTAGTTAAATAGTGAATCGTAGTTGTTAGAAATAAATGCAATTAATTAGATTTGCTAAATAGTGGAAAATCGGTTAATTCTAGTAATTGTCTTAAAGATCCTTGTGGACGATATCCGTTGACCCTATACAACTATAGATAGGTACACTGCCTAACTAGGTCGTAAGAGTTAATTGGAATTATAAATTTAAGAGTTGATACGATCTACATCACCTAGAATAGTTCGTAATAACGTAAGGTAACATAAAAATATCAGATTCGCGAATTTCGAGTGACCTTCGGACCCAAACGGGATCGGTTCTCGAAAAGCGTGTCCCAGAGCTCGGAATATTAAAAATATTCCGTTTATACCAATAGACTCGTAAAAATACAAGGATTCCAAAAATATCAGTTTTAGAATTTTTCGGTAGCTAAAAATTACAGATATCGCATTATTACGCGTATTTTTATTACTACCGGTACTTTAATTGTCTAGTCTACTATTCATAGTACTTTTTCTACTATTCATCACTATTCACCTATCTCTACTTTTTCTTACACCTATTTCTTACACCTACATATCTATTTTCTTACTTTTTTCATTTCCAACACAACTTTAATCACATCAAACTTTACACATTGCTTCTTTATTACACAAAATTAAATCAAAGTTGTACAAAATGGCCCCCCCATGCCCAAAACCGGCGCACTCTCTCTCTCTTCTACATCTATTTTATTTTATTTTTCTTTTATTTAATTACCTCTTAAATCCCTCCACAAAATTCTATAAATACCACCTCTTCCCTTCTCATTTCTTCACACCATTCCAAAGCAAAGAAACTATGCTAAAATCCTCTCCAAAAACTCCTCTCTATAATCTTACAAGAACTCACTTCTTGTAAAAAGAAAACACCCCTCTTCCATTATCAAAGAAAGTTTCTTTTCAAAGCCTCACTACTATCACTACCAAAAGCCTTCAAGCAATCCTTCTTTTCTTCTTATCCATTTAGGTAATGAAGAACTCATATTCTATTCTTTTTATGTCAAGTAACCTTATATGGTTTTGATGTTGTTTCTTAGGTTGAAAAAACTAAAGAAAACCACATTAAGATCATGTTCGGTTCTTGTTCATGAAACTACTTTCATGTATATATATACTTTGTCATTTATTACTTGTTTATATTTTGATCTTGCCTATATATAAACATATATATGTATATTATATTTATTTAGGGCATATAAGCTCATTTGTTATTTATTTACTTTCAAGTTATGCAATTTATTTGTTTTATGTTGATATTAAGACTAGTCTTTCTAAGTCTTAGACTTGTCCATATCAAGTCAAAACAATCTTTTATTTATCTATTTTAATCTTTCGGGACTAGTCCATTCTTAGTCCCGGGATGCCTTGATAAAGCTAAGGCTCCAATTCTTGATCGGGATTCCTTGATGAAGCTAAGGTTCCCAATGCTTGATATTTTATTTTCTTACTCATTATTTGTTTCTAGTATTTTCTTATGTTCTTACTATTTTATATGCTCATTATACTTGCATTTGCGTAATGTTAATGTCTCAACTAATCAAAAAATAGAATTTTGTTTTACTAAATGAACTCAAAGCTAAGTTTTCAATCATATGATTTATCGCAAAATCATGAAGTTATTATCAACAACATAGAAATGGAGTTTTCTCAAGTTTTCCTAAATAACAAAGATAGTTTTATCAAGAAAACGTAAGAAATAAATATTTTCTTTGTATTTTATGGTAATCTAAGTTCTTAGAAAAATAAATCGTTAATATCGAAAGTTTAAGACTTAAATTCTTTTCTAAACTAAGGAACAAACTAGTTTTCAAAGTCAAGACAAAAATCAACTCATCAAGTTATGAACCCACTTAGGAAAAATAATGATTTTCAAATTTCTAAAAGAAGGAACTAATTTTCAAGGGAATATAAATAAGGTAAGATTTATAATGATGGGTTTTATCAATAAAAGATGATTCTTTTCAAAAGAAATGAAAGAACAAGTTTTGGAAAGTAAAAGCTTATATTTTAGAAATAAATATAAGAAAAGCAAGGCTCAATTTCTAAGACCATCTTAAATAAACAAATTATGAAAAGGATTTCGACCTACTTAATGTACTTTTGATAAATTAATCATTTATCACTAGAAATGAAATATATGAAGGACTAGAGTTAAAGGGAATTTTCTTGTTTTGGAAAAGAGGAATGAAGAAAAATAAAATAAGATTATACTCATTTATAACAAACCTAAGAAAAATATAAAGTTTCTTTAAATACTTGAAAGGAAGTTTTCAAAGCTAAAGTTTAAATGAATTGTCTTATGAAATAAATTATTGAGACACTACCATTGGGATTTTTGCATATAAATTGAGCATACCTATATATTCAAAAGTGTTTATCAAATGTATATTTATATTATTACAAAAAGGATTTTCTTTAAATGAAGTTGAGATAGAAAGTGGATTTTTGCAAAAGTTTAGAAAAATTCGTTTCAAATCTGTACCTGACGTTTTCGGAACCCAAATGACCTTTTATGACCAAGATAAGTTTAGAAATGGATAGAACTTTTCGAATAGGTAGAAAACGGTATATCGTATGCGAAATTCCGAGTTAAAATGAGCAAGTTATGGCCATTTTAAGTTGGAATTTCTTCTTATACAATTTTACCACGAATTTTAAGTAAAGTTTAAGATCTCCAAGGATAGGAATTTCATGAAAGACTTATCCCGGGTATTTCTTTTGTCTAGGTGACGAAGGATACGGAAATACCCTACCCGAGGATTTCTACGACTAAGAAGATAGCGAAATGGACGAGTGAGTTATTCCTTCTAATTTCGTTACCTTGCTTGTGCTTGTAATGTAGTAGCATTAGTATACTAAGAAAGGATAAAAACGAATATATTTGGGGATTTCGGGATTACACATATGATTCTATGTTTATGCGTGAAATGAGAATTAAGAATATCGCAACTTCGATCTGCTTGTTTAAATAATTTTGTTTACTTACTTGTATGATAGTTTATTGTTGCTAAATTGATTGACCACCCCAATAAACCTTAATAAGGTTTGACCTAAGAACAATAAAACGTTCACGCATAGCATCCATCGAGTCACATCTATTTCAGAAGGCTGCTACTCTACGCGTAGAGTTGGATTGGCTGTGATCGTGCGGTGCCACGGGCCATGTTCCTTCCTGGAGAATCCAAATCGCTCGGGGAAAGCGACTCTAGGTTCGGAGCCGAGCCAACCGAACGCTGTGGGTGAGGACCTGGGGACTAGCAGTAGAAGGTCGAGGACCTTCAACCCCGATTCCCTAACCTTTGATACGGAGGGGTAAATCCGTTCTATATATGGTTTCCGGACGACTATATATATTCGTGTAATCATGTGATTGGTTCATTGTATGCATAGCA